>JBBBDQ010000385.1:95000-312500 GCA_037127315.1 Ascarosepion bandense
TTTGAGTAGATATTATGTTTTTAATTAAACAGTATATTTATATGTATATTTCTACCGGCCTGATTATTTATGAAAAATTTTGTTACGAAAATGTGTGTCATTCATCAGGATTCGAACCTGGGCTTCCTAACAACATAGGAGAAGCCACTAATTGATCTGGTGCGTCTTAGATCGCTCGACCACTAATAATTCCATAGTCTAATTGTGGTTAAATCAAGCCTTATATACACAATTTTTAATGTTTCGTAAATAACCATCTCTACTCTGAAATGTATCGTAATGTAAAGAAATGTAAACAGACAATGTTACGGAAAGTTCCGGAGATTAACAAAATAGAATTAATCTCGACGGTGGGGATCAAACTCGCTGCCCTTCAATCTATCAATAGACATATATGTAAATATATACAAACGACAGGTTCAGAGTTAGCTAAGTATAATTTTATTATATAATATAGTTAATATTCATTTAAATCTAATTAGATTTTAAATTCATTTAAATGGTTAACTAGAATCGAATCTACTCGAAGTTTCAACTGATATTGGACCATATATTAGACACCAGAATGATATTATTGTAATGTTGAACAAACCTTCCTTGGTTTTTCTATTTAATAGAACATGTTTAAACTTAAACTAGAGAAACCTTCTTCCCTTCCATAATTATGGACGATGGTAGTCATCCAGAAAGCAACACACGGCACCTCCTTGGCCTCACTCTCTCAACCGACTTAAAGGGAAACAACTACATCGAAACAATAGCTACATCTACTGCTAAAAAGATTGGGTCACTGTGTCGGGACAGAAGATTTTGCACATTTATAAATCTACCATTCGTCCGTGCATTTAATACTCTTGCCGCATCAAGTTGGGTTTGGGCACATCGACATTGTATAAAGTTTGGTAATCTTGTCTCGCTAGAATCATTACAATTGAGTAGTGAGTTCGATACTCACTGAGTGCTCCATACGTTCGGCCTTGAGTCACATCTGAGCTGTGCTTCGAAAATCACCATATCAGGATTGAGAATCTGCAATCTAATCGATCCTGATCTATCATCTCGACTTCAATAAGTTTCTAACCGACGCAAAATGTGGCTTCTCTCTGTTTTTTCTACAAGTATTTTCACGGCTCTGACGAGCTTTTTTCTCTGCTGCTCCGATCATATGAATTTACTTGTGCTACTAGAGTGGCAACTAAGTACCACTCTTTTGCCGTCAAAATAGACAAATGTAACCTCCACTGCTACTCTAAGTGTTTCTTTTCTGGCAATTCTCGCCTGTGGAATACCCGTCCATATACATGTTTCTCTGATAGCTACAATCTCCAAAAATTTAAGTGCAACGTCAATTGCCATTTTTTATCTTCTTGATTCCCATCTTTCTCTTATCCTTTTTTTTTTTTTTTTTGACAAACCTAGTAACTAGTTTCCTTTGCTTGTTTGTTTGTTTTTTTAGATGGGGTTACTGGAACCTTCTGCACACCAGTAGCGGTACTGCCTTGCTTGTGGTGAAACGATTATGCAACAAAGGATAGATAGATAGATAGATAGATAGATAGATAGATAGATAGATAGATAGATAGATAGATAAACAGATAAACAGCTGACGGGAACAATAAGCGTGTACTAATTTATTTATTTATTGGGAATAATAAATTATACTCCAGTATTTAATGATTTGGTAAATTCTGTTGAAATGAGACATCACTGTTATTTTCATTTTCGCTTAATTTAGACGGCAATTTATCTATTGCACATTAAAGATTTTCTGAAAAAATAAATACCAGTTTATTAAAAATTAACCAAAGAAAATAATTATGTGTCCAAAATCAGTGGCACGAGACAATTGCAAAGTCATCTTCTAAAAACGTGAGTTCGAAGTGTCTTGCGATTCTCCAGAACCTATCATAAATATTTATAAGTTTTCTATTCGTCTATGCTTAAAATATTGTGCCACATATGGTTCGGTGTCTCTGCTATTTACCTTGAGCTTCTTTGTAAAAATCAAAGACAAATAAGCAATAAGCAACTGGTCCTGATCTGGCGGTTCGGCTTCAGTTACTTTCTCACCGTCGTAAGGTTGCCTCTCTGTGCCTTTTCTATAAATGCTTTCAATGTAATTGTTTGGATGAGATCTTCGCTATGGCACCTAGCCGTTTTGAATTTAAGCAAAGTGCTACAAAGAAAGTACTGGATTGTTATCTGATAGTGTTTCTTCAATATAGCAGAGAATGCTAGACAATCTCACCCAACATGAAGGGGAGACTTTAACCAACCGAAATGTGGTTCTACAGAAGAATGCTGCGAATATCATGGATCGTGCATGTGAGCAATGATGAGGTTTTAGAAAGGATGAAAGCGAAAAGGAAAATAATACTGAGCATCAGGAAAAGAGAGCTCAAGTTCTTGGGACATGTAATAAGGAAAGAAGGCTCGGAGAATCTGATACTCACAGGACAGATAGAGGGAAGAAGAGACAGAAGAAAGCAGCGGATAACATATTTGAAGGGGCCTGAGCATGTGTAAGGTAGAGTGAAGTATGCTAAGAGCTACCAGGGATAGGGAGACACGAAAAGCCATGATTGCCTACGTTCTGAGGGGATAAGGCATATAAAAGAAGATGAAGACTAGACCAGCTTCGAGATCTCATCAATTGAAAATTGGGCTGGTTAGGTGTAGCTGTAAGTTCAATGGTAACAGTTTCTTTTCTCGCACATCTCGTTTGTAGAGCTCTCTTCCGGCTCCAGGTTCTCAGCTAATTTTAATCTCCCCAAATTTAAATGCATTGTTAATCACTATCTCTTGTCCTGATTACTTTTTTCTTCTCCCGCTCATTATTAACGTTTCTGCTCCTAATTCATCTACACCCTATAACTCATATCAAATTTGGTAACTTTTTTCTAATTTAGCACCGACCTCTAAGGGGATATTTGATCCCACTTCAAGTGCATAATCTTCTAGTCATTGCAGATTTCTTAGTTTTCTTGCTCTTAAACGTCTTTTCAATTCATTCTTTAAATTTTCAGTCAGGTTCAGTTCGTTTACTCTTCAATACTCAGGGTAAAACTTTCATATTCTTATCCTGAAGATATTTCTGGGGTAGTTTAAAGCGTATTTTAGATCACTGTTATATATATATATATATATATATATATATATATATATATGTAAAACAGTTATTTACGCAACCTTGGTTTCAACTTTCCGGTATTTTCAGGTGATTTATAAATATCAGTTATTTATAAATCGCCTGAAGATACCGAAAGGTTGAAACCAAGGTTGCGTAAATAACTGACTTCCAAATGAAAAATAATCAAAAGCTCTTTATTATATATGTATTGAGCACTTTTTAATACAAATGTATACTGGTCTAATTTAATTATGACCAAAAACAAGTTAATTTTGTATATATAGATATATATATATATACAATTGTATTGTTTTTCTTTTTTATATTAGCTGGCCACCTAAATCCCCAGGCTACAACCTTCTTAATTATTGTGTGGAGTGGAGTTGAGCGAGAGACAAACATAACACCCTGTAACACCTACGATGAACTGAATTATGTCAAGAAACAAGAAGATCGTCCAGTAGAGATGCAAGAGGTTCTGAAGTCTTCTATAGGTCGTGGTTGAATCCAATAGCGATTTCTTTTTTAAATCTAGACTCTAGTATTTCATGATATTGTGGTAAATATATCTGTTGAGATGAGACGTCAATGTTATTTTCATTTTTGCGTAATTTAGACGGCAATTTATCTATTGCACATTAATATATATATATATATATATATATATATATATATATATATATCAGTCAGTTAAGTGCCATACGTGATACACGCTTGGGCGATCATGTCTCGAAAGAGACATGACTAACTGGGCAGAAGATTATTATAAAATAAAATAAAATAAAAATAAAAAGAAAGGGAAAGAAAAAGAAAAAGAAAACGATATTATATTTTATTATTATTTATTTTTTAATTTCTTTGCAATCTATTTAAAAAGGAAAAGTAGACTAATTTTTCTCCAGTTTCTGAAAGGTTTTTTCTGTTGCTCAGGTGATGTGTCGTCCCCCGTGGGGATCTTCATATCGAAATGGCCATTCAACATCTTTGAATTAATCCTTTTTTAATATATATTTGCTCTGTAATATTTTATTACATGGAGCTCTCTTCCTGTATCATTTTTTAATATTAAAATAAATTTTTAATATTAATTAGGATCGGGTTTTTTACCTTCCTGCTTTTTTCCCTTGGATTGAAGTATCTGAATTAAAATATATATATATATATATATATATATATATATATATATATATATATATATATATATGCAGCATGTATTCATTCACATATATTTCATTAAATAATATTGATATAGTATGTCTATTTTTTATAATAATCCTTTCTAGTTCTCTAATCAGCTTCTTAAGATGTAAATTTGAAATTCATCAAATAAAGTACCATTCCCGTTCTATTTACTACTACTACTACTACTACTGTTAATACTACTACTAATACACACACACACACACACACACACACACACACACACACACATATATATATATATATATATATATATATATTCTAATTAGGAAGATCAGCCGATAATAATGTCCGAATGTATACACATTAGAAACTGATGAAAACATGTACAATTTCACTAGTCTTGACTAACTCTTTCCTTATTTAAAACTTCCTGTTATGCGTTATATATTTTCTGTTATGCGTTTAAAAAAGCGTTGGATAATCAGTTTTTATTACCCTGATCCCCTACTTGAGCGAGTTCTGAAAGGTCGTTTTTTTATGTGGGGAACTCGAACGTGGACGCTCGGCTTACTGATCAAAGATTATTACCCAGTTACCGCAGACGCGGTAAATGAGTACAAAGCTTGTTTTAACACATCCCACAGACTTACCAAAGGCCAGGTCAGTGTGTTGGGCAATCAGTTAATATACAACGCTTGATGATACTGAAAGGTTGAAACATTGGTAGTAGAATCGGCTGATCTTCCTAATTAGAATATTTAAAAGCTCTACATTTTAAATATTTATTTTTTTTAAAATATGTATTGAGCACTTTTTGATACAACTGTTTAATGGCCTAATTTGACTAGTTAATAATTATATATATATATATATATATATATATATGTGTGTGTGTGTGTGTGTGTGTGTATGTGTGTGTGTGTGTGTGTGTGTGTGTGTGACGAACAGAACGGCAACCTGTGAAAATGGATAGGATAATTCAAAAGATTTTATCTATTTAATACAAATTATCAGTTAGATAGAAATAAAGAGCTCAGTGCATATTATCTAGAGCAAATGTATAAAGAAAAAAGTCAACGCATAATTAAACGGTTATAAATCCATAATTTATTTCAGTCATGTAAAGAAAAATTTTTACAGTTGCCTTTTTTAGACGACGTCAATATTTTTCACCAATTGCCTCGTTCCAATTGTAAAAAAATGTTCTTTACATTTCATATATATATATAAAACGTTTAAAAAATACTGAAAACTTTTGCACGCACGTAATGTCCAACAAAATTCAGTTAGCGTTCTAGATCCACGTACGAAAACAACTGAAATCGCAGGAACTAATAAATTGAGAACGTTTATTCACAGATGACAGAGGCAGGAAATATCAATGTTATAGCTGACAATCGAAAGCAACGCAAACTAATGAGGAAAATGTCCACATCAGCCATATTTAAAATGACGTCACGCAGCCCGTCAATATGTTGTCAGGCGATAGAAAAGAGTACCAAAAAGTAAAAGAGTAAAGATAAAAGAAAAAAGCAATTGTCGAATTCAAACGCAGTATTGAAAAATATACATATGTGTAGCGTTCACATATGTTCACGCACTTAGAAACACATTCACATTACGATAAATAAAACGCTTTTAGAACTGTGTATGTATAATACACACTATAGAAGATGCATAAACTATTCACACTCACACACATGCATGTAAATATGTTCAAATGTACGATTATATTGATATGTTGCATATACAAAGATATATTCACAAATGCGCGCATTTTTCTCTCATATATACATATATATATATATATATATATATATATATATATATATATATATGAATAAAATTGATAAAGAACATTACACTTGACACGTGTATTATCACACTTGCATATATATATAAACAAGACAAGCATTCCTAAACATACATACGTAGAGACATACATATATTCATTTAAAATAATCGACTTTTTCATTATTACACGTTTATACATATCTGATGATAAAAATCCAACCCCAAACAACATTTCAGTCTACCCTCTCTTCGTTTTTTGTTTGTTTTTTTCTTTCTTTTTCGTTAATTTTTTATCTTTTGGCATATATCTGAATAAAAGTGTAACATTAGATTGAGATTAATTTTTACTTGCCGGATTTTAATCTACATATTCAACTAATATATTACTAAATGTTCTCAAAATACAAGGCTCAAGATGCACTCAAAACAAAATGTTATTGAATAGGTTTGTTAGTTTTGTGAGAATGAAGTAAATGCATATTATATAAAATAAATTAGGGTTGAGCTCCATGGAGTCTCTTCTACAAAATAGCGGTTCCTGGAAGAAACAGTTTGAGTGGATTTTTTTACCACTGGAATTTGAAGAAAATGAAAATGAAAGCTAAAGAATGTAGTTTGTCTGAACATTTGCTATTAAATCAACAACAGAATAGCGATAGGCTTGCGAAATTTCCTCTGTGGAAAATGGACTGTGGGATTTTAAATAATTAATCTTTCACAATCCCACATATAAGTCATTGGTGTTCAGTAACAGTCCAAAGCATCCACCACAAAGGAACTGCTTATTCTCAATCAACATCGCTGATCAGGACATCTCAGAAGAATTAGAGATGGGAAATTGCTTATGCACCTGTTTTAATGGAAAATTCTCCAGGCACAAAAGAAAAATATAGGCAAAGACAACCCGATTAATGACAAAGACTTGGAAAAACAGGCAGAATATATATATATATATATATATATATATATATATATATATATATATATATATATGGCAGTAAAGCAAGACATCCGTAGAGGAATCACAACCATTAAAGTTGATATGCTAATGATATTTGATTTAAATGTGAGAGCGAGATCGTGTATGTTCTTTTCGTGATGGTGGGAGGTAATATACAAATCTTAAATAATATCTTGAACCCTTGGATATCAGTTATATAATAAATATATTTGGTACTTTATATGTCGTTGTAGTAATCGAAGAATATGTAATTTTCTTCCAAGAAAGGCAATAAAGTCATAAAAAGTGTGAAAGAATATGAGAAAAAGAAGAACTTTATTAAGAAGTGAACAATAAAAGAATGGTATAAAAGAAAACAAAAGATAATGATTGACATAGCATTTACATTTTTGAAGATCAAACTTGACTGGAAAGCCGGTAGAGAGTTCCACAAGTGGGAAGTGCGAGAGGAGAAAACATAACCATAAATCTTAAGGTTACATCTAGCAATTTCAGCTGTAACATGTTGAGACCTAACTACCAATCTAGTATTGCGATTCATTAGCAAAATCGAGTTACCATATATATATATATATATATATATATATATATATATATATATATATATATACACGACCGGCCATAATTATTAGGCCATCCTAGTTTTCTAAAAGAAATTATGTATTTTATACTGTTTTTAGTATTTATTGCCAAGTGGATAATTTTAAATCAAAATAGAATGGTTCTTTTGTTATTATTATTTTTTCAAAATTTTACAAGGCAAGGAAGCAAAGATGAACTCATCCGAATCACTCTAAATTTTCTTCATTCTTTCAATGATGAAACTGCAACATAGGTAATTATTAAATATTTATAAATTCATTTGATGCACATGTTATTGTGCAGTATTAATAAAAGAACGATTCTATTTTCATTTACTATTATTCACTTGGCAATAAATACTAGTATGAAATACATAAAAAAGTAGTATGAAATACATCATATTTTAAAAAACGTGGGTTGCCTAATAATTATGGCCGGTAGTGTATATAGATAAATGTGAAAAATGTGTGTGTATGGGAATGAGACTCAATCTATAAACACATTATTATCCTGTAAAGGCTCCTTCTTGAGTTGAAACACTTAGTGCAGAATTTTTTTGTCTTTCCTTCGTCCATTATTCAAGTGCCCACTACTTTCTCATCTCCGACTACTATTTGTATAGCTGAAAGTGCTCGGATAAACAAAATATTTAGACAATTTTTATATAATTTATGTCATTCCGCCAAAGAAAGAAATCATAAAATCACACGAAAAATGACATAAAACTTAACCATCACACCTTGTCCGTCATTTTTAATGAAACTTACGCGCACACACACACACACACGCGCGCGCGCGCACACACACACACACACACACACACACACACACACACACACATATATATATATATATATATATATATTCTTCTTGTCGCGCTCAGGTGTTTAGATTATTTTTGTTTTCTTATGTCTTAATTTAAGATACTCATTAGTAGGTATATATATATATATATATATATATATATCTTGCCGTCGTTTTAGATGACAAATTGATATATTTTGCAGTCATTTTTGACGGCACGTACCCACTCGTAAAAAAAGTAAAAAACGCACTATCTCATCAACCTGACCAGCCCGTCTCTTAAAATACAAGAACCTGGAAATAAAAATGTACTATTTGACCCATATCATCGTAGCGTTAGTGACTTCTTTCTTTCCATAAGAACTGATATATTATATAAATATATTTTTTGAACGTGAAAATTTGCTGAAGTGTCTTTGGAAATGTCCAAGTTTTTATTATAAATTAAAAAAATAAGAATTTAAAATAAAATGTTTTTTTAAATATTTACATTCTGAAAACAAAGACAAGGACAAAAGCTCGAATGTCAGTCATTTAAGTGCTATACGTGATACACGCTTTGGGCGATCATGTCTCGAAAGTGATATGACTGACTGGGCTGATGATTATCCCGCAGTGGGTTGCCATTACTTTCTGCGATAGACTGATTGCCAGCCAAGGCTATCGAATCCAATCTATCCTATTATTTAGCACATAACCGGAGGGAACAGATGGATTAATACCTTTCCTAAGGGTATTCGTGTGTAAGTGAATGCAAGGAATTCAACTAGAATTCGAACTCGCCTCCCCGATTTGTCGTTCCGAGACGATATCCATTGCACCACAACGCACATAAATGATGATAACTCCTCATCCGGGAAATTCCCACAAATCCAGCCAGAAAATAGTCAAATATTTAGCAAAAAGAAGGTTTCAGTTTAAAATGACGTCAGAAGTATATAGCATAATCGCATCCCCTATTTCAATAATAACTCTCGCAAAAATAAACCCAGGAAAATCCTCACTATATATATTTTAGAATGGATTTTTTATTAATCCAACAGATTTTATCACTTTGAGCAGCATTTTTAGATACTCGTATTTAAGTAAGCTCTCCGTTTATTTATTAAGCAGCATATTTATTTTCACTTTATGTTCGAGAAATTCTAATGAAGAAAATTTATGCTCTTCGACCAAACTTGCTTCGCTCGTGTTAGAGGAGGCGACCGTTTCATTCGTTACGCCTTACTGTTTGGCCACGAAGATCAGTCGGTCAGTTCAGATCAGTTTCGAGCGAAATTTCACCTGTCTCTCGAAGATCTCTTTATCTGCAATAATTTCATAACCATAAATAAAAAGAATGGATTTTTATTAATCTGTCAAATTTTTATCACTTTAAACGTCATTTTAGTGGACAAGTGCAATTTTCTATAATATTTTCGAACATTCAATCCGGTAGGGGAAGATAAATAAACATACTCTTTAAATAAACGAAGCGCCTCCGAGCATCTACTAAAAAAATGACATTTATAGTGATAAAAATTCTGAGTTCCAAAAGGCTGTGCTTACGAGCTCCGATCGTATACTCAGAAAAAAACTTTCTCGATCTATTATGCTCAATAAATTTTTGGGAAAAAATCTTCCTTTATCTTAGCTCAAAGACAAAAGAATTTGTAGAAGATTCTATCAAACAGCAAATCAGGAAAAGTAAACATGATAGCAATAATGACTAAAACATGATAAATAATTTATTTTGGCTTAGTCATCTTTTGATGAATTCTCTTGTTCGTAAAAACAAACTTTTTTTTTATTTTTCTCTTTGGTGCTATCATCAATCAAATTTGATTCAGTCTGACTTAGGTTTTATAATCCACTTAAAATCACACTCTCCGAAAAAAGAAAAAAAAACATATTCCAGCATTCTACCTAGTTTTTTCAAATCATTTTTTCAAAACTGTGTTCTATACTGAATAAAGTAAATTCATCTTTATCCAATAAATTATTCGGGTGGGTATCTTTGCCTTTGTTGCTTTGACTATTTTGATCTACGTCCTTCTTCATAAACTTTTACTTTAACTTTGATTCAGACAAAAACATATCAAAAACCATAAATTCTTTCCGTCTTTGAATTTTTCGTATTCATTTAGAACGAGATTGAAATTATGTTTTATTAATGTTTTTTGCTGAAATACCAAAAAGGTAATTTTCATAATTATTGTAACAATTTTAAGGTTTTCTAATCGGCCTAAGATATACGTTCTGGTGCAGTGGATATCGACTCTGAACGAGAAATCAGAGAGCCGAGTTCGAATTCCAGATTTTCGCATTCACTTACATATAAATATAATTGAAAAATCTGTCACCTCTCCCTCCAGCTATGGAGCAAGACTTATTGTGTTCTGTAGCCTCAGTTGGCAACCAGTCTACTGCAGAAAGTAATGGCAATCTATGCCCAGCCAATCATATCTCGTAGGATACATGACCGCCCAAGCGTGTGTCAGATATGTCACTTAACTGACTAAATCGGACCAACTTTTTCCTTTTACTTCGAATAATCATAACGTTTCGACTGTTGAACATAGAGTTTTCTTTAGGTATCCAACGTTCTAGGAATTTCGAACAGGGCGCTATAGATTTTTCTTATTTATCTATTCATTTTCAGGGGATATTTAACTCTTGTTTACCTTTGAGTCTCTTACCCGTTTCTTCCATGGAACAAAATGTATGTAACATTACAACACTACCAAACTCTGAGTTTGAACTCACTACTGCTACATAACCAGACATGTTTTAATCCATGTGTCTCGGACTCGGAGAATTTGCTAAAATCCTAGAGCCTTAAACTTTATGTTTGTACGAAGATGTTGGGACTGTACGAATTTTTTTTTATAATCATATCGTCTCAAGCAAGGTATTTTACTGCCACTGTTTTGCAGGGGGTTACATAGGAGGAAAGTTATGAGAAAAAGTGACAGGTTATAGGGGTGTCAGGAAGTGGGTAAGAGAATGATGAGGGTACTGATGAGAGGAGAGTGGACGGAAAAGAGAGTATGTGAGAGGATTCAGGTTAGTGAGATAGGAGATGACTATCGACTTTACATTTAAATTCATGGGGATTGTAGCTGTCGTGGAAGCAAGTAAACGGAAGGGAATTCCACAGGCGGGAAGTGCGAGAAAAGAAGCTGATGAAGTAGAATTTACGTTTATATTTTATTGGTTTCACAGTAAAAGAGTGGGACCTAGTTGCTAATCTTGTGGTTTGAGTAAATTCATATATAGGGAGCACCAGTGAGCTAAGTTCATCGGAGCAGAAGCCGTGAAAGTATTTGTAGAAGAGACACAGGGAAGCCACATTGCGCCGATGAGAAAGTGATTGTATCTTAAACCATTAATTGTAGTTTTGCGATCGAAAAAATGGCATATATATAGCAAAATTTAATTAGGACCAAAAAGAGAAAATCTACAATTTAAATTCTGTTGTAGTGCAAACTGTTGTTGACTTCTGAGATACGTGCAAAACAGCACGAATCTGGTCGTATAGGATTTGATTAAAAGAAGACTAAAAAGTTGGCGGAAATATATAATCCTGAATAAATAAAGGTGGATAATTTATGGATAAACATTTAAACAATTATTCATGTATTTTGCTCCCTTATTTTTCTTTTTCCTGTTTTTTCCCACTATTTTTCCCATTGTTTCGCAATATTAACTCACAAGAAGGCGAGAACTTTAATTTATTTTATTGAATGTCTGATGCAGCTGCCATAGTAAATTTCCTCGTGTATTAATATTATAGTTGTTTATGTTTATTTGTAGTCGATTTTCTTTATCAATTTGTTGTCCTTTGTATTTATAAGAAGAAAACTGACAACTGTCTGCACTCTATTCTCACTGATTTGCATCCGGCAAAAAAAGAAAAAGAAAAAAACAAAAAGAAAAAGGGAAAAAAGCCAACTTACTCCCTCGACGTTTGGTGGTATTCGTTAATCGATAACTGGCAGAAAATATTTATTATTCTTACCTGATTACCTAGAATTTACCGACACATAAATAAAAGGCATGTGATATTATTGTTATTAGTATTATTAGTGGTAAAAAAATAGACAAATAAATTTTGCACGACAGTTGCTGTTTCAAAAAGCGGAATCAACAACGTTAACATTTCGATCTTTGTATAAGTTTTTCTATACAGACGAAATGCGAGTCAAGGCTTTTTTTGAAACATGAGAATATATACACTAGGATGCAAACTAGCTTAGCTCTTATTTCCGTAAGCATCAGAACATGTTCACAGCCCTTGTCTCACCAGTGCAATGGAAAGGTGTCACCTTTAAAGCAGATCTCCCAGAACCAAGCATCCCGTAATTAAAATGGTCTCTATATTTATTTCATTTTATTCATTTTTTTACCAACTCTTCGTATACACTCTCCTGTCTTTAGTTATTTTTTATCATAGCTTTGTCCTTTTCTAGCGCGCGTTCTATGACGTATTTGAAATATTACATAGTTGAGGTTCCTTAATGCCGTATAACAGTGATTTTATGTGAAGGGATGATAAAAATTGGTGATTTTTAAAAGAAAATAGAATTTTGCACAAAATAAAAGTAAACGGACTACGGAGATCGGTTGCGTATTCGAAGAAAGATTATATTGAATTAATGTGTCGAATAAAGACGAAATAATTGTATTATTTTTAAATTCTTGTAACTTTTACGTACATAGGATCCAATGTTCTGCTTCTTGTCTATTATCCAATAATCCTTGACACGAAGTTTCATGAAAATTTAAACATTAAAATAGCTTTTCGCACCTGGCTTTTATAAATTTGGATAGATTAAGAGCAGAAAAATTTTAAACCCTTCTTTCTTTCATCAATATCATTGATTACTACACAGTTCTTTGTTCAATTTGTTTTGCTTCCATTAGATTACCAGAATTGTTACATGAATTGTTATCAGTCGGTTAAGTGTCATACGTGATACACGCTTGCGCGATCATGTCTCGAAAGAGACATGACTGACTGGGCAGAAGATTATCCTGCAGTAGGTTGCCATTGCTTTCTGCGGTAGACTAATTGCCAACCAAGGTGATAGAACCCAATCTGTCCTGTTATTTGACCCATAGCTGGAAGGAAGAGACGGAATAATACCTTTCCCTAGGGTATTTGCGCGTATATGATTGCAACGAATTCAACTGAAATTCGAACTCGGCTCTGCCGATTTCTCGTTCCGAGTCGATATCCACTGGACCACAACGCACATCCTTGAAATGTTATACTCATTATAATATAATTACGAAAAGAAAACCTGTCTTTTTCATTTTCACTTTCAGTTAAGTGTTATATTCTGCTTCTGATTCGAAGAAAATAAGCTGGAAATCAATGTGAAAATTTTCTCATTGAAAAAATGACGGACAGCAACACATATATAAATAAAAATATACAGAATATCTTTATTAACTTTTTAGGTGACGTTGGCTGGGGAGTAGTAAGCTTTGCCGGTTCTGATAGGAGGTAGGCACGTGCATGCAAGCAGCCGACGGGCGGTGACTGACTTCAAAACTGCTAAACTGCTGTCTCTCTGATCTGTTAAATCCAGGAGCTCCACTCGACACGTGTTACTTCCGTTGAACCCTGTCACACCTCAGATGCTGACTTATATGACCTCTGTTCGTCAAAACAAAATCTCAGCTTGCCACTTGCATTTTCACACTTACTGACATCCTAAAACAACATTTTCTTTTTCAAATCTTGCAACAAAAATGCGAACACACTTCTGGGCAAAATTTTACACCGAGCAAGAATATATAACATAAGTATAAAATGATGAAACACTGCATGCTGTTAAACAAATACGGCGATCTAGCGTTGTGTGCTATCGTTTTATTTTCTTGAAACGACACACTAGACTAGTGGGTTTCAAAACGCCGCCAGTTGAAACACTGTAATCCAAACAATAACTATAGGGATGCTAATTGGAATTTGTGACGGAATAAAATAATACTTCAATTTCTTCAATAACAGGCAATTCTAGGGAAAGCATCAGCTGAAAATATGTAATAAAGTACAAAGTTACAATTGCAAGTTGGGGATTGTAAAATCAAACAGTTGAAGAAATTTAAAGACCTGGGAAGTGTTCTAATAGAGGACGAAAAGTGCAGTAAGGAGAGCTGAAGGCGTATTGGCTTGATCAAAGGTGCATTCAAAAAGCTGAGCAGAGTTAAGACAGGAAAATTTCGCTGGAAACAAGGAAGAGATTGTTATGTGACGTCTGTCATTCAATATAGCAGCGAATGCTGAACAATCTCATCCAAGATGAAGGAAAGACTCGAAGCAACCGAAATGTGGTTCTACAGAAAGATGCTGAGGATGGACGAAACATGTGAGCAACGACGAGGTTTTGGATAGGATGCACACGAAAAGGAAACTGATACTTAACATAGGAAAAGACAGCTGAAGTTTTTGGTACATGTAATGAGGAAGGAAAGATTGGAGAACCTGATTCTCACGGGATGGATAGAAGAAATGAGAGACAAGGGGAAAGTAAATACTGCTGAAATAGCTAAATGCAACAACTACCTACTAGTGGCATTCTTACCTTACTTGGCATGAAATGATTAAAAATTGATTTAACATATTTAAGACTAAATTTTGGTTGATCGACAGGTTTCTCGGAAACTAGAGACCTACAGAGAGCCCGTTGAGTTATAATTCCTGTGAAGTTTCGCATTAGAAACTGCCAGCTAAGTGAGTACTCTTGTTTGATTTCAAATCAGAAACGATATTGAGTAGACAGCTCCAATTTGTTTTTTCTTCAGCTATCTAGTGTCTATATTTGGGAACGATGGTTACTCCACTATAATCAGGTGGCCGAACAACAATCGATATAGTAGTGGTTTCTCTACGACCCAAAACAAAAAACAAAAACAAAAAACTTAAGAACCAGAAATACAAAAGTCATGACTACCTATTGCTTCCCAATTATACAATTTTATATATATATATATATATATATATATGGGTAGCAATTTCTCTTTTATACAAGCTTCTTTAGAAATGGCTAACAATGTTTGACAGTTAATTTTTTTATTTAATTTTTATGTGGTCTTTTGTCTAGGAAAGAAAAAATTATAAGAACACATGAAAACTTAAAAAACTTAATCGCAGAATCTTTTTTAAAAATGAATGTTAAGGAAACTTACATATAGACCTATATATATATATATATATATATATTCATTTAAATGATGCGGGATCTTGAATTATAAATCAACGCAAAACGACTGTTGTTTTTAATATTTGGCTTAAATAACGTCTGCTGTCTAAATATACACAAGATGAAATAGCATATACATTTCATGGTTTCACATTATTTCTATCTTAGTCCGAGAACTTAAAAATAACTCCTCGTATTAGTCTCCCTTGTGACTGAAGTAACTGCATATTTCCCACTGGTACCAATAGTCAGTGTTTGATCCCAGACAAAGAAAGAATGCTCCCAGTTTGAAGAGTAAGACAACCCGACTTCTCTATACTCATCCCTGCTTTTATCTTTGTGCCTTACTGTGCAAATATTATTAAATACAAATATGCCTCCTGGTATGTCATAGAAAAATATAAACAAAAAAAAAACAAAAACAGATATCCTAATTAGTGTTTAAAAATATCATGAAAAAATAGAAAATAAAAAAAGAATAATGAAAACTGCGTTTAGTAAAAGAGATAAAATTGTGTTTAGTAAAAGAACAATGAAAATTAGTAAAAGAGATGAAAGAAACCATTAAATTCCCAGTGAGTGAGAAAAGTTTTTGAAAAGTTGTAGCCAATGCCAAAGCTATCGATGATATCAGCTCATATTGATAGGTAAATGCGTCGCCCCTGGTGCATCAGCACATCAACTGGAAAGCAGATATCGTAAGACGAGAGAATATGAAACATGATATTTTTATAATTTTTTTCTTTTCTTTTTTATGCAGTCGCTTATTTTTTGTGTTATTATTATTTCATCTGCACTTTGTGTCACTTTTCTGTATTTTTATATTTTTCACTCATTGTCGTTATTTTATTCTCAGCCTTGTGTTGTATTTGCTAAATGTCTCCTTTCTTCTTTTGATCTCTTTACAAGACTAATCCCTCATTGTAATCCCTGTAATTTTACTTTCTTTTCATTCGTTTCTTCTTTCTTTCTTTTCGTTCGTTTTTTTTTTTCGTTTCTTCTTTCTTTCTTCGTTCATTTGTTCTTCTTTTCTTTTGTTGAAAGAAAGAAAAAAATAAAGAATAAAAAAAAAAACACCACAGAAACAAAAGAACGGAAGAAAGAACAACGAGCCAAAGAAAAAACAAAGGAAAGAAAGAAACAATAAACACTCGTTTGTTTTTTCTTTCAGTTGTTCATTCATTCTTTCTTTTGTTCCATCGTTCCATCGTTCGTTCGTTCGTTCGTTTGTTCATTTGTTCATTCAGTTTGTTATTCCCTTCTTTACGTTCGTTCTTTCTTTTCGTTTGTTTGTCTTTTCTTTCTTCGTTTTTGTTAGGTTGTTCTTTTTTTTCTTTTCATTTTGCTTTCGTGCCTTTGTTCTTTCTTTTGTTCATTTGTTCTCTTTCTTGCGTTCGTTTGTTTTTTCGTTCGTTCTTACTTTCGTTCGTTCATTTGTTCCTTCGTTCTTTCTTTCTTTCGTTCTTTCTTTCTTTCTTTCTTTCCTTCTTTTTTCTTTCTTTCGTTCGTTCATTTGCTCATTCTTCATTTTCGTTTGATTTTTCGTTCTTTCATTCGTTTGTTCTTTCTTTTTTCGTTCTTTACTTATTTCTTGGTGTCTTCTTTCTTCCTTCGTTCATTTGTTCTTCCGGTTTTTTGGGGTTTTTTGTTGAAAGGAACAAAGACAGAGACACCATAGAAAATGAAGAACGTACAAACGAGCCAAAAAAAAAAAAAACGAAGGAAGGAAAGAAGCAACAAATGCTCGTTCGTTCTTCTTTCTTTCTTTCGTTCGTTTTTTCTTTCTTTCATGTATTCTTTCTTTCGTTTCTTCTTTCTTTCGTTCTTTCTTTATTTTGTTCATTCTTTTCTTTCGTTGATTTTTGATAGGGGGTGCTAACTTATTTCCCCTATGAAGGACCATAAATCAAAATACAATGCGTTATGTATAACTGGGTCGAACACTTCTGAATTCAACACGGCGTTAAACTATCACGCACGCATTTTATTATGTGTTAAAATACACTTGTCTTATTTTCATTCGTTTTTCATCCCAACAACGTGGAATATAAGAAATTTTTGGTGACAATAACTTAAACTTCAAAATTGACATGACAATTTCCCCAGAGATGCTTACAGAGGTTTTATGCCAACAACAAGAACAGCTTCAGTTATTGACAGAAATAACTGCACAGTTCCAGAACCAACTCGAAATTTTCCGCGCTAGTACAAACCAAAATACCAATTCAGTGGATATTTTGGTCAACAACATAACAGGATTCTTCTATAAAACTGCGAGAGGGAAAACATTCGCCCCGTGGTTTAAACGTGACGGCTCAACTATACATAACTCACATGAACTTAAAGTTATCGCCCTTTATAGGGGAATTTAAAAGAATGAACTCCAACCGCACACTGAAGGTGGTTTTAAACGGACATGCCTCCCAGAACTACCCTACAAACGCGGGTGTCCTCCAAGGCTCTATCCTAGGTCCTACGCTCTTTCTAATCTACATCAATGATCTCCCCGATGCCATAAGATCACAAGTAGGCATGTACGCCGATGATACGAACAAAAATCTGGTGTTGATGATAAGGCGAACCTCGCGGCTGAGCTTGAAAAGGACCTCCAATCCGTGGTGGATTGGGGTAGGAAATGGTTAGTAAAATTCAATTCTTCCAAAACGAAGCTGCTGTCAATTAACCACCACAGACGACCGCACCTCCCTGCCATTAGCATGCAACAGGCTTGCCTCCCAGGCTTGACACTCTCAGCGGACCTCAAGTGGAATGACTACGTCGAATCCATTGCTAAATCCGCTGTTATGAAAGTTGGCTCTCTGTGCAGGGCCCGGAAATTCTTTCCGCCTGAATCTATCCTGCACTTATACAGATCTACCATCCGCCCGTGTTTTGAATACTATTGCCACAACTGGTCGGGTGCCCCTGCTATTCTCCTCGGGCTTCTTGACAAAATACAGCGAAGAATCTGTAACGTGATTGATACCGACTTAGTTGACCACCTGCTGTCACTCTTTCACCGGCGAGATGTGGCTTCCCTGTGCCTCTTCTATAAATACTTTCATGGCTTCTGCTCTGATGAACTTAAATCACTGGTGCCCCCTAGGTGGGAGTTTGTACGAGATACTAGATTGGCAACTAGGTCCCACCCTTTTACAGTGAAACCGATGAAATGTAACCGCAATTTCTACTCCAGCAGATTCTTTTCTCGCACTTCCCGCCTGTGGAATTCCCTTCCGCATGCTTGCTTCCCCGACGACTATAAACTCCAGGAGTTTAAATGTAAGGTCAAGAGACACCTCCTAACACACTAACCCTCCCATTCTCTCCAACTCTCCCCCTATGTACATCATAACTCGTCTATCGCCCTGTGTAACCCCCTGCGTTATAGTGGCAGTGGAATGCCTTGCTTGGGGTGACATGATTAAAAAAAAAAAAGAAATGAATGAACGAAAGATCAAACGAACAAAAGAAAGACAGAAAAACCTTTCACGCCGACGATTCTAATAAAGATGAAAAATAAAAAAAATTCGTTCCCTAATTCGTAAATTTGGCACCAAGGAACATGACCGTTATACGAATCATATTTTACAAAAATAGGCAATGGATTTCGCTTTCACTGAAACAGTGGAGCAACTCAGTGAATTATTCGTAGAAATATTTTTCTTGTTCGATTCAATTATTTAAAGTTAACAAAAGTTGACGATGACGAAAGTAAATGTCACATCAATCGGGAAGGTGAAAAAATTAAATACCTTCACAGAAGAACCGTTTAAATGTTTGATTTTTACCGCAGTATTTTGCTACTCATACTGATGTTCGTATCTATCTTCTTTCAAAACTGGAAGAGGACAAAGAAATTACGTTAAAAGCATTCACCACTGAATAAAATAATTATGCTTAATCAACATCAAATGCGACAATATACTGATTAAATGAAAGATGATTTGTCAATAACCAGTAACATCCTTGCGAGAAAACCACTCCATAATGAAATGAAACCTCCTTCAAAATGTTGGCAATTTGGCGAGAGCATTATGCACGCTTTTCTCTCTTTAAAAAGCATAAGTGCAACATTTGCAATATTTGTTACCGAAAAAGACATAAAGAAGGATTTTGCAATCCAAATTTACACAAGAATTCAACCGGAAATTCAACTCCAAAAAATCACCGTGTTTGTGAAGTTTAAAGTTAATTACGAAAGAAAATATATTGTGAAAGCCACGTGCGTCTGAACTAGATGATCATATAAACGCGTCTGGAAGTACAATTCGTTAGCTGGTGAGTTAAGTTGCGATATTTCCTTTCGAACCAAAACCAGATTCTAAGCAAAATTTTAGACAAAAAATGTCAGTACCCTAAGCTTCTGTGAATATGGTTGAACAAGAACGGCAATGTCTTCAGCAAGAAGGTGTAATAGAGTCAGTTAATTGCTCCGCGTGAGCAGCTGCTATTGTAGTTGTTTAAAAAGCAAATGAAAAAGTCTGGATGTGTACTGATTACTCGACTGGTTTGAATGTTTCTTTGGATGAATATCAATATCCATTTTCAGTGACGGAGGATCTTTTCACAAAACTCAACAGCGGATTCTGCTTTGCAAAGATTGATCTTTCCGATGCTTTACTTTAACTGAAAGTTTACAAGGACTCTAAACAGCTCCTTACTATCAACACTCACATGGAATTATTGAGATTTAATCGTGTTAGCTTTGCTGTCAAACTAGCACCAGCCATTTTTCAACAGACAATAAACGCCATACTGATCGGATTGATACGAGTTGCCGCATTCATCGGTGATGTCATCATTGCAGAAACAAATCAACATGATTGACTCACATTTTTCGTTATGGCAGACAAAAAAGCAATAGCTCACGAATCCAGTTTACTGACACCGGCAGAGCGTAATTATAGCCAAATTGAAAAGGATGCATTAGCAATAGTATTTGCAATTAAAAAATCCACAAAATATTGTGCAGACCTCATTTCACTTTGATCACAGATCACAAGCCTCTTGTTTTTGGACCTAAAAAAGGCATCCCACTGTATACAGCAAGCTGTCTGCAAAAAATGGGCTACTATGCTGTTAGATTAAAATTTTTCTATGAAATATAATTCAACAATTACAATTGATCATTCCGATGCATTATCTAGGCTCATGATAACACAAAATAAACTACTAGAAGACTCAGTCATTGGAGCATTATCACTTGAGCCAGAAGTCACTTCAGTGCTTGCATCCGCTATAAGAGTTTCTGTAATGATCTGTGAAGCTCCAACTTCTGATCCAGTGTTGAAAAAGTGATAATCTTCCATCGTAAAAAATGGCCAGAAGTATGCACTGACAAAAGAATTCAGCCATTCTTTCAGCCTTGATTTTCATTATCAGAAACTGACGGCCATCTTTTTGCGGAACGAGTGATTTTCCTATCTTTATTACATGAAAGTGTGATAAAGCAATTCCATTTTGGACATCACAATAATAGCCGTATGAAATCCCTGGCACATGAGCAATGTTTATTGGCTAAACATAGACAAGCAGTTGAAGGAATTGGTATGCATATATTCCAGTTGCTAACTGGCAGCAAAATCTCCCAGGAAAACAACAGTCAATTTCTGGATCCATTCTGGCGCAGTATTATTTTATGCCCGTGGATGCTTACAAGAAATGGCCAAAAATTTTTCAAATGAATCATTGAATCACCCTGGCCACGCCTTCACATACATTCAGTGGCTTAATTGTTGTTTGTCTATATTTGCTAAGAAGTGGATTTAAATTTTTTTTTATACTGGATGAATTTACCACAGACTGTATAGAAAATAAACTTGGAAAAACTAAAGACCGGACTTCGAAATTTAAGTTTCAGAATTTAAAATTTAAAGCTTGTATGAATTTGGGAATCTTTTAGAAACTTAATATAGATTAAAAATACCAGGGCGAAGGAATTTGCGATTCAGACATGGGAAAGTTTGTAATATTAGATGTTAGATAATCGTATTTTACGGCGATAGGGTGGATCAATCACCTCCTTTTCAATAAAATATGATTATCTAAATAAAATTAACCAGTTTAATATTTTTACAGTGTTTTTTTTTTAAATTTACCGTAAAAATATTAAACTGATTAATTATGTTTTAAATCTTTTAGCAACAATGCTAGTAAAATTCAACATATATTTTCTTAAAAAGACCTAAATAATGATTTTTTTTTAATTTTTAAGTCAATATATTTATTACTCTGAAGAGTAATATATTAGATAAAATATTCAATTCATTTTTTATTCATTTGTTTTTCAAATAGGCAAATTTCCATATAGTGAAATAACAAAATTAGCAGTAGGAAAAGTTACATTCATTTTTGTTTTCTTACAAGACGTGTTATAAAGAAAAATTATTCATTAAAAAATAATTTTATCATCAAAATATTCATTATTATGAATAATAATAGCATAAAGAAAAAATCAAACTAACTTTCTGTGATAAAATTCTTAATAATGACATTTTTCTGAATTTCGCTGTTTAAAATAATCGCAAAAAAGTAAAAAAGATAATGTCAATATTGACAAAACAATAATCTCGGCTCTTTTACATTTTTGTTATATATTTTTAACATTAGTTGTAGAATATTAAATTTATTATTGAATAAATTAAATTAAATAATAAATTTAATATTTTACAACTAATCCTAAAAATGAACTTTATTTGCTAACTTCTTTAATAAATGTCATTTTTCAGTAATTATAAAGTGAAAAGAATATTTTATTTTAATATCTTTTATTTATTTACAGAAAAAACATACTTTTTAAAAATTACCTTTTAAGGAAACACAAATTATTAATAAAAATATTTTTTAATTAATATACTTTGTTCAAGAAAAATAGAGAAAAATATTAAATTTAATTTGATTTTATGTGATAAACTTTTTACTGACACTTGTGAATTTCGCACCGAAAATGTTTGTTTAAAGATAAAAGATGTAAAGTTCAAATAAAAATAAATAAACATATTTACTTCTGAATCTTAAATAATAAACTGAAGCTAATCCAAAAATATTTTACACGTAAAAATTTCTTTAAAAATAATTTATTTATCTAATTTCATCAAAGAACTTACGTGTGTCAAGTGTTTGTTCCCAGTCGCTCACTAGCCTAAACTCAGTGTGGAGGCTTTAGTTCAGGATCGCCTTGTATTCAACACATTAGGACACCACCTTTTCACCCACAATCAAATGATCAGATGGAGCTTTTGTATATACCTTTAAGGGAGCACTCCTCAAACACGAAGGAGAGATAACTACACAAGAAATATTAGAAATATTCTTCGAAAGTTACAAATCAAAACGCACCTAACAGAAATTAACCAGCAGAAGCACTGATGAACAGTAAATTTTGTTTACACATAGATGTCATCCATCCAGCTACAAGCCATTCTTTAAAAAGTAACACGGTGACGGAAGAACAATTAAATCGTCATCATGGATCAGTGAAACAAAAATATACACCTGGACAACCTGTACTTGCAAAAGATTACCGCAGCTGTAATGAAAAATGGATTCAAGGACGACTTATACGTCGCATTAGAAATGTTAAGTATGACGTGGGTATACAATCATAAACATTTTACTGTTGGCCATTCTACTGAACACCTTCGGACTACCTCAAAAACGTTCCCAAGGGACAACGATAAGACATCAGCAATAAGTGCACCACGGAAATCTGATCAACTACGAAGCAAGCTATATCCACTGCAATTAAATCCTCGACAAGAGTCATACAAACACATGGCTAAAAAAGAGAGCTGCTCGTGAGTGCTAACTTATTTCCCCCTTGTAAAGAACGATAACTCAAAATACAATTGAGTTACGTCACTTGTCCGCTAGTTGGGCCTGACAATTCTGAATTCAACATGGTGAGAAGCTAACACGCACGCGGAACTCATGGTTTCAATCCAATTAATCTTTACAGTTCTCAGACAGTAAATGAATGAAATTTATCTTATTATGTGTTAAAATACACTTTTTTTTTTTCTGTTGTTTTTTCAGTTGTTTCTTGTTCATCCCAACAAGCTGGGATATAGCAATTTGTTTCCTTCATTTTTTCTTTCTTTCGTTCATTTATTTTTTCCTTCCGTTCTTTTGTTTTTTTCTTTTTTCATTCTTTTGTTCTTTCTTTCTTCCATTATTTTATTGTTTCTTTCTTTCTTTCTTTCTTTTGTTTACTTGTTCTTTTCATTTGTTCTTTTGTTCATTTGTTCTTAATTTCATTCTTTCTACCTTTCTTTCATTCTTTCTTTTGAATATGATTGCGGTCTTTTACTTTATTTCTTTGCCGCTTTCTTTCTTTCTTTCTTTCTTTCTTTCTTTCTTTCTTCTATTGCGTACGTTCCACCAGTTTACACAGTTTGACTTGTTAGGTTGACACCTTAACGGTAGTTTTTCTTCCAATATCGGTCACCTGGAACATATAGATGCATCACTCCTATTCCTTTTCCTATTTCGTTTTTTTT
Source organism: Ascarosepion bandense (assembly GCA_037127315.1). Taxonomy (NCBI): domain Eukaryota; kingdom Metazoa; phylum Mollusca; class Cephalopoda; order Sepiida; family Sepiidae; genus Ascarosepion; species Ascarosepion bandense. Next base: position 119,109 of record JBBBDQ010000385.1, read on the forward strand.
TTTTTGTTTTTTTGTTTTTTGCCTTTCTTTTTCTGAAATTTGTATCATCAAACAGATTACTACTGGCTCGATGCTTTTGGTAGGCTCAGATGCAACTTGCAAAAGGGAGATGCATTACTAAGATGATTGTTCTACTTTTTGCGAAGATTAATGAATATCTAGCCGCAAACATAAAGTATCCCAAGATAAATAGAATCTTTGTTTATTAATACAAATCATTATAATCAAAATTTAATGAAACAATTTAATAATAAAAGAAAAAAACATTAATGCTTAAATAGAACCTTATTTATGAATGAAAAACTTTTCAGCCACAAAACATCGTTATATAAAATATAAAGTGTAATCGAAAAGACTATTCACAAAATTATAAAAGATGCATCATATAAAAAAATCCATTAAATCCTTAAAAGTTACTCTGGTCACGTTTCGGATACGAAAATAAAGTTGGCAGGTATAGACGTAAAATAGAGTTATTGAGTTTTGCTTTGTTTTGCTGTGATGACTTCCAGTGACTTAATGAATTAATCAATTTTAGTTTAAAGCTTGTTTCCTTACCTGTCAAAAACTTGGCCGCTGATTATGGCTGCACATGCCTACATAGGAGTGACTGTTTCGATTGCAACGAATGCATATGAAGCCGCTCTCCTCCGATGTCGCTGTGTAGTTTAATTTCCTTCAAGCAAGTTTCACCCCCGTGGTAAGCTTCCGTTTCTTCTTTCCTCGCACCAGCCGTCGGTGTAAGTTGCGTCTCTAGCGTGAGCGATTGTTGGCGAAGTCTTTCCACCCACTGACGTCCATGCCCATGTCCATTGCCCTCGTGTCACTTTTGAGGCAAAAGTGAGATCAGTCCCCTCATAGAGAACGATCTTCGGAATTATTCCATCAGTAGATTGTTGCTTCCCGTGTTTTGCCGTAGCGGTGAGGCGACTTGGCGTGCCATCTCCAGGGCGGAGACCGAGCGGAGTTTACATGAAAGATCGGCGGTTACCTATGTAGCATGTCTCCCTTCTATACGTCACCAATGTTGACAAATAGAAAGTTAGCCTCAATACAGATTAGCACCGGCGTCGTCGTAGAAGGTGCCAGTACGAAAATGAACATAACATCGGACTATCCTTCGATTTGTCCTCATCAACCAGAAATAATAATTTTCCATATTACTTTAGCAAAGTACTCTAGATTAGAAATAACAATAGCAGTTATTGGAACTGAGAAATCTGTTTTTCTTAAAAATAGTTTTAAGAGAAAAATTTTATAATTCTCAACCGACAGTAGCATTGGCTGCTTGGCCAATGGATTCTGAATGTTTCCTTAGAAGAAAACGGCTAATATTACCATTACCAGATCACGAATAAAAAACGTTTGAATGTGAAATTTTATAGAGTCTAATTGAGGAATTAATTTGCTATCTAAATTGCTTGTAAATTGATTCCAATGACGTGATTTCTTAAAATTTCCCGTCCTGGGTGTAATGATAAACTACACCCGGTAGCAAGGTCACTGGTCAAGAGTTTTTGAGAAGCGTAGAACTACTTCTCAGTTGTCATTGTTCCCAGATCACCGTGACCCAGCTATGAGTAAATAGTGATCCCTAAGCAAACAAATAAAAACCCAGTACATTTTTATAATAAAATTGTCAACAATATATATTTGGAGCAAAATAACAATAACTGCAACACTAAAAAATATAAAAATAAATTTTCATTATAAAATCGCCAACAATGCATTTTATGATCTACAAAATGTATATCTGAAAAACATAACTTCCCTCTGAAAATATAAAATTATGTAGATAATTACTGCAGTTGACAGTATAAAATTAGATACAAAATACACTATTTACATTGTTTGGACTCTTATCCTTATCTTTGCTGCCATATTTACAACGTTTCGGCGGTTGTACGCTCCGGCTTTCTTCAGGTGCTCGGAATTTCGAACCGAACCCGTTATTACAATCACTGCGATATATCATTTTAATTCCATGTGCGAGGCCACTTCTGGTAACCATGTAGTTATATCCTTTTAACTTAATTCTCTAAGTTATTTGTTCACCACTGCTGTAGCTTGGTATTGAACTCACAACACTTTGGGTCAAGTCACTGGAACAAACCAACGTCTATATCCACTGGGCTACATGAAATGAGAATGATATACCCCAGTGATCGTAATAAAATGTTCGGTTCGAAATTCCTAGCACCTGAAGCAGGCCGGAGCGTACAACCACCGAAACGTTGTAACATGACAACAAAGATAAGGATAATAGTCCAAATAATGTAAATAGTGTAAGTACTACATTATCTCAGATGTATAGATAATTACATACATAATATTTAGATTTTGGCATCAAATAACTAGAGGTCGATATGCCACCAAACAACCAACATGAAAGAACTTTCATGTATAATATTCTACTAATTCTTAAATGAAACTGTATTCAAAAATAAAATTTCAACAAAACTAGATAAAATACACATATTATTACCTCTGATAATCATGTGCACATAAACATGCATATGCACAAAAACTGACCATCATCTACCATGTATCCAATTGTGAAAGCAGAATAACATATATCATATTTTTATTAATTTAATATTACCAAGAAAATTAAATTTCGACATTAAATAACCATCAGGTGTCGATATGCCGTTAAACAAACCAAATGAAAAATCAAACATTTTGAAATTCGTAATCTAGTGCTTTTTTTTTGTTTTTGTTTTTTAATATATTATTTTTATTATAACTCCATATGAATATTAAAATTTTTCATTTTTATTTTTTTTTACATTTTCATAAATCACGTCGTATGAACAAATTTGTTCTTGCTTTTGTAGTGAATTGGGATCAGTTTACCAAAACATATATAGCAAATTAGATTTCCCAATTTACTTATTTATTTATAGATATGCACTGTCTGGAGTGTTTAATCTACAGTGAGATGAAAAAAAATGAAAAAAAGATTCTTGTAACGGTGTAAATATTGTGAACACTGAATGATCTTTTATGTGCTGTAGAAATAGAATTTTGATTAAAAAAAAGTTTCTGAGAATGTAATCATCATCACCAGTACCACCTACCTCCTCATCATCATCACGTCGTGTTACGTGTATAACCTTGTAAAGTTTGGATTTATTTTTTAAATGCGTAGCTACAATGGATCAACTTTTTATGTAACCCGTGAAATCAGGATGCTATTTATTAAAAAAAAATTTGCCAAAACTTTTATTCGATATAATCATTACATATTTCGATATGGAAAATGCTGGTGTCGGCGTGAAAGAATTTAAACAATAAGCAGAATTACGTTTTTAGCACGTATTCTATTTGAATTCGATATACGTGGGTAAGGTTTAGGATTTTCTTATCCTTACCTTCTGACTTTATACCCATGTTTCGCTTAAACCATTTTCAGCGTTCAATCTTTGTGTCATGTACAAAAAATCAAGAAGGAAGCGTCACGAGCATAACAGAACAATGCAAAATTATGAGAATAGACAAAAGAACTTCTAAGGATTTTCTGAAGGAAATGTTTTCATCTTAATGTTAGCGGTGGTAGGACAGAAAAGTCTTTAATTAGCAAGGTTTAAGATGTGTTTACGCTGCTCTTATCTCATCGCAGTTTCTTCTATCGATAGAATATAACATAGTTTATTATAATAATGTTCAATATGATAATTACTCAATTATTATAATTCTGCTTATCACTTACTTAGCACGACCGTTACATTCTGCCATTATCTCATAAATAATGGACTATTCCGTTTTGATCGCTTGTAAAAACATAAAAGACATATCAGAGACGCTCTTTGGTTTCATTGAAAAGAAAGAAAGAAAGAAAGAAAGAAAGAAAGAAAGAAGTATTTAACGTCTCTTGTCAATATCTCCCAAGTAACAGAATATTCCGTTTTGAACATGTAAGACAAAAAAGACATATCAGTGACTCTTCTTCGGTTCAATAAGAAAAATGAAAGAAAAAAAAAGAAAGAAAGAAAAAAGAAAGAAGGGAAGATAGAAGAATTTAACGTCTGTTTCAGTCAAATGAAAAAGTTGTCAATTTCAAATCATTTCATTGGTACCTACTTCTTTACAGAACGACCAGCATTCGTAATTATGGTTGTTATTGAAATATTTTATTAAAGTTGTTGAGATCAAATCTTTAACGGAATTTCTACGGATATTTTATTGTGGTTCAACTTGTCATGAGCGTATTCAGTTATTAACTTAATAATTAAGATTCTTTAGAAAATACCAAAAGGAAAACCGTTAAATTTTCACTGGTATTTCTAATATTGTTATAATGATATTACACATGTTAATGTTTTAAATCGTTAATTTATCTTTATTCCTCCTCGATTTTTACAAATTTGTAAGAATTTGATGAGGAAAATAAAAATGTATGAAAACACCTATTCTCTCTTTAGTTATGGTTCTCTAGCCTTGACTGTCAGCCAGTCTACGAGAAAGAAGAATCTGAATTCCAAACCGTAGCGAAAGCAAGATGAAACACTACTATCTTTGCCAAGAATTGTAGCAATTTGCAGATAAGAAAAAAACGAAACTGGAGAAAACCATATGTCCTGAAGGTATCTGGCGTTAAAAATAATTAGAACTCAAAACATTTTTTAATGAAACCTTGAGAGAAAAAAATTATTGTATAAAAAGCAATTAAAGGGATGCAGAATATATTCTGACAGCATACTTCTATAAGCTCGCTGGGCCTTTGCCTGTAGTCCTAGTTGTTAAAGTTTTGTTTTCTGCTTTTTTGCATTTTTTATAATTATGAATATTCCGAGTAATGGCGTGTCTTCTGTCGACATTGATTAACGCAACACATCTTTATATTAGACAAGAGCTGAAATTAGGGGTAACATGAACAAGTGATAAAGAAAGACAAATAAGACAAGTGACCCAAATTGTTATTTGGCATCCCTAAGAACATTTTCTTTTTTAAATATTAATGAAATTATTAACGTGGTTTTCGGAGTTGAGTTTTAATGTTATCTGTTGTGGTTTGATGAGATTTTTCCTGTGGTTATCAATTAATCCTGTTGTTTGTTTAGATATCATTTCCGGACAGTCATATATATGCGCTCATGCGTCCAATGCTAGTGGAAATTTGGAGAATACTCTTCAAAATCTTTTTCAATTGGCTAATTTCTTAAGTATAAGGCAATGTTAACAAGTCAAAATACATATTTATTCAGCTTTACTTCCTGAGAAAAACTTTTCGGTTGATGCTCTCTCCATTGTTCTTCAACAGAGAATCTGCAACGTAATTGATCCCGATTTATCAGCTCAACTTCAGTCACTTTCTCATCGACGGGATGTGGCTTCCCTCTGTCTTTTCTACAAATGTTATCAAGGCTTCTGCTCTAATCAGACTTTTACCCTGATTCCGGCGACCACACGAATTTACTTGTGCTACTAGACAAGCATCTTTTACAGCCAAAATAGTCAAATCATCACTTCTATTCTACAGTTTCTTTTCTCGCATTTTCCGCTTATGGAATTTCCTTTCTGTATACTTGCTTCCCTGATCGCTACAAACTGTAAAAGTTTGAAAAAAACTACAATTGCTATCTTTTACTTCTCTAAATCCCATTCACTTCATTAAATCCCATCCACCTCTTATACTTTCTTAGGTATCCCCTGTAATCTGTTTTTTATTCCACTGTAACATTTGGCGCGTCAGTGGCGGTTCTGTTTTGCTTGGGGTGAAATGACTATGAAAAATATCGACGCAATAAGTATTGCAGTGACTGTGTTCACGGGTGACATCGTTTTCTTCTTTTTCTTTCTTTATACATATATATAAAGAAAGAAAGAAATATATATATATGTGTGTGTGTGTGTGTGTGTGTGTGTGTGTGTGTGTGTGTGTGTGTGTGTGTGTGTGTGTGCTCTACTTTCGTACTTTCGTATTGAGCTCTTTTTTATTAAGGTTTTCGTCTTGGGTTTTTTTTTCTTTCGAACACAGCTTATATTTTGTTTGTTTTGTTTTGTTTTTATTCCCCTCTACCCATTTGGTAGTACCTTTTAGGTTTGACGACTAACTTTACCGACTTGTTAGCAGTAGGTTTTCTGGTTTCGGTCGTAATTAGGGCTACTGTTTTGTTGGTACGTTTTACAATACTATTAGCTCTAGGTTACCTATCGAGCACTTTAAAAATACTTAACATGGAGCAAGTTAACATAGACTGCTCTTTAAAAGATATACTAATTCCTAAAAAATAATATTATGAGTTAAATTTATTGAGAAAAATTGAAATTTCTTTAAGTAGCCTTAGATGGAAAGCCTATTTCTTTCTTAATGGCCTAAGGGATAATGAATGCAGTGAGTATTATGGTTTCAAAACCTATAAACACCCTCCTCGTTGTAAAGAACTGGATAGTTTTGAAAGGGATTTAATAGGATTAGTTAAAAGATTAAAATACAGACACCTTAAACCTAATAAAACCCAGCAATATATAAAATGACTTACTTAAAGTTTGCCGTAAAGATAAATTTATTTACATAAAAGGAGACAAATCTAATAACATGTATAGAATAAATAAGAATTCTTATGTTAAAGAAGTAAAAAAAGCTGTTACCAGACATTATAAAAAAGTGTCTCCGGACATGGAATCCAAATTAAATAATGAAGCTAGCTTACTCGTCGGTAAGTTTAAACTTTTCAATAGAGTAGAAAAATTGGCCCTGAAGAACAGCAGCTTCATAACAGTGAAAGACCATAAAAATTCGTTCCCCCTTAATCCCGTTTTCCGATTATTAAACCAAAAAAAAACTGAATTAGGTAGAATAAGTAAAATAATTTACAAAGATCGTGTTAATTTACGTTTATTCTTAAAAATTAATCAGTGGCAATCTACCTTAGACTGCATAAAATGGTTTAATAAATTTAATAAATTTAATAGAACAGCTTTCATTAAGTATGACATTAAAGACTTTTACCCATCCATTACTTCCAATACTTTCCTAGAAGTTATTAAATTAGCGAAAGAATTTAATGAATTCTCTGATTATGAAATAGACATAATTAAACACTGCCATAAGACGCTCTTATTCCATGATGATAACTTATGGATTAAAAAAACTGATGCCGAGGGATTTGATAATCCTATGAGGGCACATGATGGTGCGGAGGTGGCGGAGTTGGTGAGTTGCCTCCTCCTGTATAAACTTAATAACTTCATTGATTTCCATAATCACGGACTATACCGTGATGATGGTCTGATCATAGCCGACCATAGTACTCCCCAAATTTGTGATAAATTGCGCAAAAAATTACATAATTTTTTAAAACTAATGGATTTAATATTGAAATAGAGTGTAACTTGAAAATAGTTAATTACTTGGATATTACATTAGATTTAAACACTGGATACATTGCACCGTACACTAAAACCAATCATACCCCAATTTACGTTAACAAAGATTCTAACCATCCCCAACATATTTTAAAAGCTATCCCCCAAAATATAGGATATAAGCTGTCTTATAACTCGTCCAATAACAATATATTTGATAAACACAAGAAAATTTACCAATCTGCTTTACTATAAAGTGGATATAAAGATATACTACAATTTACTTCACCTACCAATCGTAAGACTAAAAAGAGAGCCAGGAAAATAATCTGGTTTAACCACCCCCCTTTTAATAAGTAAGTTAAAACAAAAATTGGAACTATATTTTTTAAATTAATTGACAGGCATTTTGGTAGTGATAATTGTCTGCATAAAATTTTCAATAGAAATACCATTAAGTTAAGTTATTCTTGTTTACCTAATGTAGGTAAAATTATTATGGTATTAATAAGAGTAAGTTAAAAAAAAACATGAGACACGTAGTTCCAAATCTAAATGTAATTTTTGATAGGTACTGATCTGGCAACTCGACTGCAGCCACTTCCCCATCGTCGAAATGTGGCCTCCCTTTGTCTGTTCTATAAATACTTTCATGGCTTCTGCTCTGACGAGCTTAAGTCACTGATGCCTCCTCAGCAGGTGTTTACTCGTGCAACCAGACTGGCAACTGGGTCCTACCCATTCACAGTCAGGTTAGCCAAATGCAGACGACAATTCTACTCCTGCAGCTTCTTCTCTCGCACTTCCCGCCTGTGGAACTCGCTCCCGTATTCTTGCTTTCCTGACGGCTACAACCTCCAGAAATTTAAATGCAAAGTCAATACTCATCTACTAACCACTGGACTCTAGCTCTCTCCCCGCCCCTGTATAACCTTCCCTTTCTCTCCACCTATGTATCTGTCATCGCACCTGCTTCCTCAGCTTTCTATTGTTCCTTTCTAACTAGTTTGTACTCCTCACTCTTTTCTAATTAATCTTTTTACATTTATGTAACCCCCTGCACATCAGTGGCGTTTCCGCCTTGCTCGGGGTGAAATGATTAAAAAAAAAAATTGTAGACGAAAGAACGAATGCCCCATTAATGGTAATTGCCAATGTCGTGTACGGTGTTAGGGTTTATAAAGACGAAAACGATATTAATCCTAAGTCCTCCATTGGAGCGACTCATGACTTATTTAAAAGATTTTACAACCATAACAGTTCATTTAAACACATAAAATATAGTCACAACACTGCCTTAGCTACATATCTATGGCGTCTAAAAAATACTACTAATAAAGACCCCATTCTCAAATGGGAAATAAAAAAAATACTCTAAATATAAAGTAGGTAGTCAGTTTTGCCAACTTTGTGGTGAAGAAAAATTAGCTATAGCTTTATTTGAACCTTCACATAACTTAATTAACTCCAAAACTGAAATTCTAAATAAGTGCATTCATTTAAAAAATTAGTTTAATTTTTTTTTTTTTTTTTTTTTTACCATTTGTTTTTGGTTTGGTATCTTCTGATCAGTGCTATTTAATTTGCGGTTTTTGGCTAATTTGTTGGCCAAGCCCTGACGACCCGGCGAGTGAAACCGTGGTCGACTTTTGGCTCACTTTTAGATTTAGTTCTTGTTTTTGCTCTACTTTCGTACTTTCGTATTGAGCTCTTTTTTGTTAAGGTTTTCGTCTTGAGGTTTTTTTCCTTTCGAACACAGCTTATGCTTTGTTTGTTTGTTCTTTTTTTTATTCCCCTCTACCCATTTGGTAGTACCTTTTGGGTTTGACGACTAACTTTACCGACTTGTTAGCAGTAGGTCTTCTGGTTTCAGTCGTAATTAGGGCTACTCTTTTGTTGGTACGTTTTACAATACAATACAATATATATATATATATATATATATATATATATATATATATATATATATATATATGTTGTCACCTCAAAGGGCCTGACCAAGATCTCACAGAATCACGGAATCGTGTATCAAAGTTTTTTGTTTTTTTTATGCGGGACCAGGAAACTTTATTTATTTTTAACATTTTTTTTTATCAAGAAATCTATCTGACCTATGCGATAAAAGAACTTAATCGAATTACGTGTACGCTAAAGTTCTGTGCTAACGAGAAGACGTTCAGGCTCCTTATCCGATTCTTATCCGATGGTTTTGTTAAATAAAACTTTTCTGATTGAGATACCGAGAAAGAAAATTTAGCAAGTGACTTCTAAAGACCTATCCTCAGGTAAGTAAGGACAAAACAACGTATTGAGTAATACGCTGTGTTAAAATCAATGAATCTGAAAAGTTGGTGGAACATAAAATTAACTGTTCGGCCTCGATCCAATTTAAAACCAAAAAATAATCTCGAAGACAGAAGAACAGAATTCAGATAATTCGCAGATAAATCAAAGATGATAAAATTTGGAGTTATACCTAATAACAACAAATCCATCAAAAAAGAATATTTGGTCAAAAACTGAAACGAACACAAACAAATAATTTTGACAGCAACTCTTAACGCTACTGGAGGGATGAAATGGAAGATAGAGAAAATGAATAAGCGTGATTTCGGCGATAGAAAATTATTTGGGTATTTGGTGAATAAAAAAGAAAGCATGCCGAGGAGTTAATATTTTCGCCTAAGTGTCTCTCTTATAATCCGCTGAGATGTTTGCTTTGCTATTTACTGTGCATCTGCGTCAATTTTTCCATTTTTTTTTATTTGAAGTCCAGTCATATTTATTCCTTTCACTTATTCTGCTTTAAAGGGAGATAATCAAAAAGATAAAAATTTAAAAAGAACACACAGTCACAAATAACAAAAAAGTAATAATAAAAAAACAGAAGAGCGCAAAAGTAATAATGAAGATAAGTAGGGAAAAAAGTGGCAAAACGGAATAAAATCAGAAATAAAGACGAAAACGGTCACCAAATATATTTTCGACACATAAAAGATTATATATATATATATTGCTTGAAGATATCAAAAGATTGAATCCTAGGTTTACAAATGAAAAATATTCAAAAGTACCTCAATATAAATGATTAAAAAAAAGACCACCTTTTCATACAACTGTGTACTAAACAAAAAAATAAAAACTAATATATATATATATATATATATATATATATATATATATATATATATATATATGCAGCAACTCTTCTTTTAAGCATGCTTCGTTGAAAACGTCAAAAAGGAAGATTTTATTAATTTTTTCATCTAATTTTTCTATTATTTTTATTTGCTTTCTTTTTGCTGGAGATAAGTAATGATCAAAATGTTCCGTTTTCCCTGGCGCTTTCAGCTACTTCACTGGCTATTTTCAAGGGTGTTATATCCGATGTTGTTATATATAGTGTTCAGTAAACCAATGAGTTCATAGCCTCCTGAAGAAAAAAAGCATTTTTTACACAGCATATATTTGTTTTGAAATATATTTTCCTTCTTTATTTCCAGTGAACTTAATCCAAATCTTCTTCATAGATCATATAATCGAACATTATACAGTGAAAGGTTTAGATCAAAACTCACTTAATAACTGTGTCAAGCTAATGATTTGCCCGGTATCTAAAATTTTGCAGACGTTAGGAAACAAATGTAAGGTAACCAGTGAGAATCGTTATTTACTTTCAGTTTCTTACTAGAAGTAAACGAGCCAATTAGATTAAATAACTGGATGTTCCACTTAAAGCACCTATAGATAGATAGATAGATAGATAGATAGATAGATAGATAGATAGATAGATTTATTTATTTATTTGTCAGAATCAGTGATCTAGTGCAAACTAGCGAGACAAATTGATTGTTATGAATGGAGATAAATTTGAACACAGATTGAGATAGATAAATAGACAAGACCATATAGGAATTTGAATTCCGAATCCGCAAACCGAAGTTCCGGTGCATTATAACGAAAAAGAAAACAAATCTACTTGATCGCTTTTTTAAAATTATTTTCTTGCAGCCACATCTATAAAAACAATAAGAGAAGTATCAGCAACAAATCGAGTTATTTGCCATTTCTTCCGATTCAGTGAATTTGTTATTCACACGGTATGATTACCGACTACTTCTGGTGCAACAGAACACTCTACCAGCACGATCATAATGAATTATACTATTTTTATATTTTTCTTTCTTATCCTAATCTTAAAATTGCGATTGAAATTTGTTGTGGAGATGAACACACCTCTCCAGAATATGGCTTAGACTCGTCCAAGAAGCATAAATACTAACACCGAGGAGTAGAGAAGAAAGTAGAAACAGAGTTAATGAGATCTAACGGAAGCGAGCATTATATCCTGACTACAGAATTCAGCAAGACTACGTCTACTCCAAGCGGTTACATTTCTTGGGTGCAACGAAGATATAACAGAGGCGATGAGGATTCGTATTTACATCAAAAAGAAAAAAAAAATATTTCTCTCTCTCGCTTAGCATAAATAGCTGACAAAAAAAAAATCAAAATTCACGAAATAGAATTTCGTGGGGTTCGTATATATTCATAGAACGACGCGAAAGTCGATAATCTTCAAGGTTGTATGATATTCCTGCTATTAGAAAAAACATGCTTTTTTTCTTAGTTAATGAATACAAGTACGAAGATAATACACTTTAGAAGAATTGATGTTGATTCTTCAGCAACAGCAAGAATTCTAGAAATCATTATTACAAAAATGCAACAGATCCTGGAAAAGCCCCTGCTTAAATGCGTCAAGCAATAAATGCGTCAATTTCATTTTCACCGGACTCACTCGCTAATTCAATTAGTGAATTTAATTACGCCCGAGAAGAAAACATTACATTCCTATTATACTTCAGAAGGTACGAGGCTATTTTCAGTGAAGAATATTAAGGATGGTTAAAGGAAAAGAAAGTACGTCTTCCGTTATGAAAATTGTGCCCCGTTGAACATGAAAAATATCTAGATTTCATTTTTCCAAATACCCCAGAAAAAATGACATTTAAGAAAATAGTATCGATATTGTCAAAACATTTTGGTGAAAAGAATGTACTTTTTGTACGCGTTTGTAGTGCATAAACTTTACTAAGGACGGAGATCAAGATATGCCGACATATGCCAATAAAATCAATCGCGTGTGTGAGAAATTTAAACTGGATGAACTATCCCCAGACAGATGTAAATGTGAAATTCGTTAAAGACCTAACATGAATCAACGATGAAATACGCTCTAGAGTTCTTGCAAAACTTTTTCGACTGGACTGAATGACTGCTTCTTCCCACATGTATATCCCCTCCAGAAGATATATTTTCCGAATTAAATGGTAGAAATCTTTCTCAAAAATTGATCTGTCTGTGCTATATCTTCAAACTGTCGTTGATGAACAACGCCAGAAGTATTTGACTATTAATACACATAATACTGATAATCCATGGGTAAGACTACATATGTGTTTAGATTGATAAAGAACACGTATCCTTGAGGCGCAGTTAAACTCATGCGGAAACCTACGAATCTCCATCCGTAATATACTATTAGAAAAAACAAGTATAATAATCAACATGTAAAGAAGATAAAAAAAATAGTGGAAGCACTAATAATCAAAAAGTAAAGGCATTATTCAATAACATTAACTAGAAACACGGTTACAACGTGCTAAATGTGTTTGGAAAATAAAACATCCTTATAATTTCAGATACACACATAAAATACCTCATACATTCAGTTAAAAATAAAAAATAAAAATCGTTCTTGAAAATGGCTAAAAAATAGTCGAAATCGCTTGGATATACAGAATTTTTTGTCAGTTTTTACACACCTTGTGTCCAGAAAAGTGTTATAACTCACTTCTAGCGGTTTATTATATCTCGATTAGGCTACTCGCCGTGACGTCTTTAGAAATTCTGCTCGATTGACACCAACAGCCTTCTTCTGACTCACTTTGAGTTCTTTATTTAAAGCGTCTTGTGTAGTTCGTTTTGAGTTACCGGGGTGTTTTATTTATTCTGCAACATCCCCATTTAGAGATTTCTTTGTAACTGGTAATTATTTTTTTTAAAGAATTCATACATACTGAATCTAGTATTTTTTCTTTTTGGGTCGGCCACTAAATTTTTCATACGTTTCTTTTTTATGGTAATCATACGAATTTTTTAGGTGTTTGTACGTCAAAAATATCATGCAGTACTTGCATAGGTTCTTCCTTTCGTGCGGGCCGTTCTTCAGTAAAAAATTTTCTTTAACTGATTCCACTACGTTTTGTATTCTCATTTTTTCCTTTCAGCATATATATCATTTTTTAATTCGTGACCTTATCACATTTATTTTTTATTTTTACGTACTCGGAAAAACTCTTTTTTGACAATTTTGATAATATTGTTTCCGTTTTGTTATACGTTCTTATTCTTTTTTTACTTTTGTCAAGCACCGATTTAATTTTCCTTGCAAACATCAGTTCTGCCAGTGACATACTTGAAGATGTATTGGGATTCGGCGTTATCCATTATACCCTCTAGAATTTTTGTGGTGCTTCTTTTTCATTTTTTCATCACTTGCCTTTTTTTTTAAATCTCTAAGCTTGAGTGATTCTGTTATATACCCACTGTCATGGTTGGTATATACTGCTGCTGCTGGAACAACAAACTTCTTGACAGACGATAACAACCGTATTAACTAATAGTTTTATTCTCTTTAGTGACTGTTGTGTGTGAAGGAGTGGTCAGAGGTAGGCACGCACATACGAGGTACTTGATCGCTGGGTTCGTCTTCTCTTCTCTCCCTCCTTCGGCTCTGGAACGTCATTCTTATATATCCGAGTTTCGCTTGATTATCTTTTGCCACACATATTGTTTATTATTTTCGAACGAGTTATATTCTCTAACCCTGACTACGCTGTTTATCAAAACACCCATATTCTTTTAATTCAATAATATTTGTTTTACTAAAAACACATTTCTGTTTTCATATCTCCTGACCTAAAAAAAAAAATATTTTAATACAATTTTGCATGTCACCCGGTGTCGACATTACCGATCTTTCAAAATATTTTTTTTAATTTTGCCAGCTTTGCATTTTTCCATCAAACAATATTTGTTTGATACACTTCGGCGCGAAAGTCAGTGAATATATAACATTACGATGGGATAGTAATATGTTCAATCAAGAACATTTCACAAAACTCTTTAAATACGTAAGCTGTGAATTGTGTACCGTCATCCGAGACTATGATATCCAGAATGCCATATCTCGCAAACAGCTCGCATTACAACCCACTGTAACCGTAGGTTATTATTATTATTATTATTATTATTTTTTTATTTTTTATTTTTTTTATTTATCTTACTTTATTCTACTTATATTTTATTTATATATATTGGGGGAAGCGGCTAACAAATTTATTTTTCTCTTGTTGTGGTGCAGTGGAAATCAACTCGGAACGAGAAATCGGGGAACCGAGTTCAAATTCCAGTTAAATTCATTGCATTCACTTACGCGCAAATACCCTTAGGAAAGGCATTAATCCGTCTCTTCCTTCCAGTTATGGGTTAAATAACAGAACAGATTGGGTTCTGTAGCCTTGGCTGGCAACCAGTCTACCGCAGAAAGCAATGGCAACCTACTGCGGGATAATCTTCTGCCCAGTCAGTCATGTTTCGAAAGAGACATGATCGCCTAAACGTGTATCACGTATGGCACTTAACTGACTGACTTGATAAAGCTATCCACTAGTGTGACACTATTTCCCGCTGATATATATATATTTTGTTTGGTTTAATACAACGGAGAGAGAGAAATTAATATTAGTGGTATTATTAGTTATGCTTTATTGTAATTCGCGAAATATACGAAACGAATTGTTTTGGGTCAGGTGGAAATTTGACAAAATGGTCGCAGGCATAACAAAATGTCAAGATTTCCTTGATGAGTTCAAGTAGGGTTAAATTCGCAAAAATATTCCGGGGGAAAAAAGATTTGGGAATTGAAAACCTAAAAATTATGTAATCAAAAGAAAGAACACAGAAAGACATTACGTCATGTGAGCTGTTGATATCTCATTCGACGAGCCATGGCTACCCGCAAATCGTGTGGGTGGAAAATAATCTCATTGGTCAAAAGCTTTGAGTCTGCTAAATCCCCGAGAGGATTGGGGATGGCTATAAAATGGAGACTCAGCGAGAAAAATTAGTTGTGGAGAGAGTTTTTGAAATTGCAATTGAAATGTAACTACTGTGGCAAGGGTTCCCGACAGGGGAGCCACGACCCAGAGGCTGGTCTCCTACCACAGATCTTATGGCTAAAGAGTTAATGTCGAATGAAGCCTGCCGCCGATTATCTTAAAGAGTTAATGTTGAATAATGCGTCTCCGATAGAAATCCCGAAAGAACGTTATTGTTTTAAATAATTAGTTTTTTATAAAGACTTTCTTCGTAACTCTCCGGGCGTCTTCGACCTTATTTATTTTATTTAATTGTTTTTCTTTTTTTTTTTTTTTTTTTTTGATGGCATGTTTACTTTATTTTACCACAAGTGTACACAAGTATCCGGTCTGGATATGGTAGAAATACGGTTACTGGATTTGCACAACGCGACTTTCTGAGATCAAATCACAACGTGGGAAGTGGGTCCGTTTTTGTAATAGACGTCTTGAGGGTCAGCTTCTGTGACGAAATCATCACGACCAGCAGCGGCCCGAAAGCGTCGACATAATTGGTACCGTTTTGACATCATCGCAGCAGGATCCGTTCCCGAACCAGTGAGCGACCGAACCAACCAGCCAGCCAGGTGGCAGTGTCACACTACCACAAGATAATATCCGTTTATCGGATCTGCGAAATCTATGTGCAATCTTAACCACAGAGTATTTGCCTTTGGCCAAGGTTGTAATTTCTTCTTTTGTATCATAGTATTTCAGTATTTTCTTGATTTCTTCAAATGCCTTCAGACATTATCAGTTCAGTCTCATTTTACGGCATTTTAAGCGAATTTTTCAGTAGAGCGCTCAAATTATGAGTATTAGATATATAGATTTGATAATCATTTGCTAAACCTATAAATACTTGTAAACTAATAACATTTGTTGGGAGAGGCATATTCTTGATTACACTTTCCCTCGACGGATCTAGTTGACGACTATTTTTGTTAATGATTTGTCCTAGGTACTTGATTTTAGGCAAAAACAATTCGCATTTTTTCTCACTGAGTTTGAACCTGCATTCTCGTATTTATCAAAAGCTTTTTTCACATACCCGATATCTTGCTAGATACACTTTTTGAAAAGTTGAGCTATGTTATGCATTAAATTATCTATCTCAGATATTTAATTTTTTTTACGATATTACAAAAAAATGAAGCGGCTATTTAGACAGTGTGCATTTTTTTCACAAATAATCACAGGACAGTTCTATAGCCTTTGATGGCAACCAGTCTACCGTAGAAAGTAATGGCAACCTACTTCAGGAAAATATTCTGCCTAGTCAGTCATGTCTCGAAAGAGACATGATCGCTCAAGCGTGTATCACATATGACACTTCTTCTATGTGCCCTGTCGCTTCAGGGCGTAGGCGATCATGGCCCCCTCCACGTCCCCCTATCCCTGGTGACTCTTAGCACTCCTTCTCCTGTTACACCATGCAACCCTCGTTCCATCATTCACCTGATTAGGTCCTTCAGATATGTTATCCATTGCTTTCTCCTGTCTCTTTTTCCCTGTATCTGGTGGCCAGTTAGTATCAGATTCTTCAAGCCCTCCTTCATCATTGCATGTCCCAGGAACTTCAGCTGTCTCTTCTGCTCAGTATTAATTTCCATTTTGTTTCCATCATTTCTAGGACCTCATCATTGCTCACATGCTCGATCCATGATATTCGCAGCATCCTTCTGTAGAACCACATTTCAGTTGCTTCAGGTTTTTCCTTCATTTTTGATTCAGCATTCACTGCCATATTGAAGAACTGACAACACATAGCAATCCAGTACTCTCTTCCTTGTTTCTAGCGAAATTGTCCTGTTTCTTAATACTTTACTCAATTTCTGGAATGCTTCATTCGCCATGCCAATTCGCCTTCGGATCACTGTGTCGCACTTTCCGTCTTTTGTTATAACACTTCCCAGGTATTTAAATTTTTGTACCTATTCGATTCTAGTATCCCCGACCTGTATTTGGCATATTGGGCTGCCCTTTTTACTTATGACCATGCATTCAGTTCTCTTGCAGTTTATTTGTAGCCCTTTCTTATCACTCTCTTCAGCTACCTTCTGTAGGAGGTCTTGTAGTTTCCTTTTTGTGTCTGTTATCAGCACTGTATCATCTGCGTACCTTAGGTTGTTTAAATTGTGGCCTCCGATGACAAATCCAAGCATAACTCCTAGGGTCCTCAAAATATTCTCGCTGTACAAGTTGAATAGATCCGGTGCAAAGAGACACCCTTGTCTTACGCTTCTTTCTATCTTTGTATATCTGCTGAATTCATTACCTGTCCGTATACAAGCGGTTTGCTGCCAGTAAAGATTCTTGATTACTCTTAAGTCTTTCCCAAATATTTCCAGGCTGCCGAGCATCTCCATCAATTCTTTGTGGCGTATTTTATAAAACGCCTTCGCATAATCAATAAAGCACAACTGACTGTATTTTTCTCCTAATTTACAATTTATTCTTATTTTCAAAGAAAGTGACTATGTTGTAATTTTAATGTTATCAGCATATGACAGACCTTTATTCCCTTTATTAAATTTCAATCAGTTTTGGTGAATTTCCTTGAGGCAAAAATCGTTCAGTTACACTGATTCTCAAAGAACAGATATACCTATCAACACCTATCTGTTTTGTGTTTTATTATCTTTTGTTCTAACTCTGTTTATTTGCAATCTTGCTGTTTCAAAAACGAGGTTTTTCAGGTGAGTAAAAATTTATGAAAACGTATACTTGCGCATAATACAACCTCTTTTTTGTCTTTAATTTTCATTCAAAATTTCTCATATATTTGTATATTTCAAAATGCAACCAGTGATCTGTATTTGAGTCAATGATTACACGGATTTTTAAATGATGTCAACTCTCCTTAGTCGCAAAAGTTATACTCTCTTTTGTACCCTCTGTGACGATCTAGTAGACGAAGAGAAAGACTTGTTGTATGTGTCTGTATGACGGTATGTGTCTGTGTACATGTGTGTCTGAGATTTTTTAAAGACAAAATCTCTGTAGAAGGTTGTTAAAGTGAAACATGTTAGATTAGAGACACTTTTTCCTACCTATTCTTTAATTATTATATTCATCTTGTCGAATTTCGATCCATATATTCAACTCATATGTTGGTTGGTTGATTTTGTTTAGCGGCATACCAACCTATATTGATTACTTAATGCTGAAATCTAAACGTTTTCTTTCTTGCTTTTTTAGATATAAATTTTTTACATAAATTACATTGTTGGTATTTTTAAAGGTATTGCAAATAATTTAACTATAAAAATGCATTGTTAGTAATTTTAATATAAAATGTACTGTTGATTTGTTTTAGCGGGACGTAGGTGAATTTTACTTATAGCTGGAACTCTAACATGTGCTACCATCCTGGGTCAGAGTGGATGTTGGAACAACAGCAGTTAAGACGTGGTTTCACGATCTTCAGAACCTACAAAGCTTTAATCTCCTTTCTGCCGGATGTAGTTTATCGTCATACCCAGGACGTATGCAAATATTAAAAACTGCCTTTTAGTATAAGATGACTCCAAAATAGAAGTTTTAGTAAAATCTGTTCAAACTTGTTTTAGAGTTGATATATTTCAATGACTGTAAATAATAAAGAATGTCTGAAAAGAATTGTTCTTCACTGTTAGAAATTAATGGAAGCGGATTGACTTGCAATAACATCATGTGAATCCTTGCAAATGCAGCTAAATTGGAGAAGATATAGCTACATGCAAACTTGAATTGTACACTACTTTTGCTGTTGTTTTGCTTTTCTTTTTGACGAAACAACTTTACCGAGTTATTCTGAAGAAAACCTGGTGTGCAATGGTTAAAAAGTTGCGCGTATAGCAACCAAGATCAGTTGATGAACACGAATGAAAAGCACAAAATAATGAAAATTCTTCTAAAATTTTGGAAAAGAATTAATTTTTCTTTTTACAAAATTTTGTTTTTTCTTTTTACAAATTTTTTTAAATTTTACGTTGTCATGCCAATAAGAAAAGAGTTTTAATTTTTGAATATGAACAAAACTGAAATTTAATATGCAAAAAGATTACGTTTTTGTTTATAATAGAATTTTGAGAAGGCAAAGAATACTCATATTCATATATATATATATATATATATATATATATGAATATGAGTATTCTTTGCCTTCTCAAAATATATATATTTATAAAAATATATATATATATATACTCTTCAGAAATGAATTGCGTTCTCTCAGTGACTGGCGTCTGTATACACTGCTTACATACAAGACGTTAAAATTTCCTTCTCTGATCCCATGCGCCGATGGCTTAAAGAGACTCCGACTGACACCAAATCGGTCGAGTTTCGATCCCGGCCAGAAGCAAGTGGATATGTCTAGCCACACTGATGAGCGAAATGAGCTTGTATGTGGATGACTAATATATATATGTGTGTGTGTTTGTGTTTGTGTTGTGGCTCTTGAATTCTCGTCACCAAGTTGTTGTGGATCCCGGAAATGGGGTCCGCACAACTAAATGAACAACGACCAATAATTGAGATAGAAAATAAGTGTATTAGCGTAAGGATACAGACTTGAATGAAGGTTAGTAGTCCAGAGGAATACGGGTTAGTAAAAAGTATATGTACAAGTCTCTGGAGGTGAAGCCGTAGTATATTGAGTATGTCCGCGTCGGAAGCTGACTGCGTATTAATCTTTTCGATGAGTGGAGCACAGAGTTACTATGAATTACTGTGTATTTCCGGTTAACTCTCTGTGAAACGCGATATTCTCTCAGCATAAGTATACTCTGGACGAGTTCATCTTTAGAAAAAGAGCGAACCCTACAACAATACGCTCTCACACCCTGATTGAATACTCTGGAAGAATGGTAGACTTTGAAAAACCATAGCTACTCTAGCCTCTACGCATCGTTCATTCAACAACGAATTAGAACGCTCTCAGTTATTGGGCGTGTGTATAATGATAATGTACACGCTAAAAAGTCCGCCTCCTTCTACCCAGCGCCCATAGGTCAGAGGTAGAATCGCCAACTGACGTCAATTCGGTCGGGTTTCAATCCTGTGTTAAAAAAGCAATCAGATGTTTAACCGTACTGATGAGCCGTGATACAGCGAAGCAGATCTGCCTGTGGATATATATAAAGGACAAATGTCTACCACTTACTTACTATCCAGCTACTGCGTTTCTCGACTCTTCTCATACACACAATATCCAGAACTTCCTCCGAAGGTGAAGGGGACCTCTTGGCGCCCATGTTCGTCGAAGGAGAGGGGAACTTCCTTACGCCCATAGTCGCCGGAATTCTTACCGAAGGGAAGGGGCTCGAAGGAGAGGAAGACTCAAGAACTATCCGCCGGATTTGTACAAGCCCAAGACAATTTTTTGCATGTTTGTATCCCGTCAATACCTCAAGCCACTCGTTCAATTTTTTTTTTTTTTTGTCTGATTATGTTACCATAGCCAGTTTTTTCTTCTGGCACAACCTGCAAACTTTATCCCCAATCCGGCAAGGCCGAATTTTCTTTAATATGCCTCATTTTACCTTGGAGCTTTTTAATAATAATAGCAAACATTTTGCAATCAGTATGTTTTTCATACGCATATTGTTTCACTGATACATGATTTTCTTACATTTTAAGGGATTTGACGAAACTATGGAAGAGTTAAAAATTCCGTACTTGTTCAGAAACATTACTATACCTGGCAAACATGTATATATGCGTATCGCGTGTATATGAAGCGCCAAGAAATTAAACCTGCCCTTCTGATTGACGAAATCGATATGATTGAACATGGGTAGCAGGTAAGTGGTAAACATTTCGTCCTTCGACATATGCCTCTGCATATTCAGTACATATGTTTGTGCATTGAGAACTTTTTGAGCAACGGTATGCTGGTCTAACCAGTACCTCGTTTACTGTTGTGTACATATTTATATTTAGTATGGCTTAACCAAATGAAATCGTGGCCTGAAAGATGCGCATTATCACTCGTTGAAATAAATCATAGTTTATTATCACTTGAGATAGTGTGTCGTGTTTCCCTTTATGCATATCATATTGCTCTGGATAATATGCATTGAACTCTCTATAAAGTTCTATTGATTAACATGTTATATTAAATAGATATTTCTGGATGTTTTCTCCGTTTACGGACTTGGAATAATTATCTAAACATACATTGATTTACTGCGTTTTATTATGACTACTTTTTACCACAACAGTTTGGATAGATAAATTTTTCAATGGTTTGGCCAAAGAGTGCAAACTGTAGTTTTCGACGAAACTTGAACTCGCATCCCACGTCAAGGGAAATTTTTTTCATGGTTGTTATGATAATTAATAGGGCGATGATTAAGTGAGGCACAAATGTCTCTCCTCGCCAATTCTCTATGATTTTTCTGTTTTACGACGTGGAAGAGCTTGTTTTTTTAATTATTTATATGAACCATTTTCCCTGCTGCCTTTTATTCCCTCTCCTTATTATCATGATTACCATTGTTGTTGCTCTTTTCGCAATACTTTAATTGTATATACACTTCGATATCTTACATCAATCAGGGTGTAATTTAAAATATACATGTAGTTTGCAATAATGCTTGAACTCAAATTCAACACTATACTCAACGTTTTCTGCAGCGTCACTTCAAGTTGTGGATGTGGCTTTGCAAAGGAAAACTGAAGAGAGAAACAGAATTTCTTATGATCCTAAATCAGAACAAGGGCATTAGTACAAATTTTATGAACGTCAAGATTAACAAAATTCAAAAAAAAAACTGCAGAGAAAAAGATGAAAGGATAAACGGTGTTATCAGTAAATGTAGTAATCTGGCCCAAAAAGAACACAAAAGAATGCGTGGCAGACATACATTGGAAAAGACTCGTTTTCTTCATTATTTTCTGTGAATTGCTATGACTTTTAAGAAAGATAGTGGAATAATTTTCTTTTCCCTGTTTCACGGTTTTAAATTCAAAATTAGCTGTTACCTACACTTACTGCCAACCAACGATAGAGAGTCGAGTTTGCCCTACTATTTAACAAATGGCTGACAGATTCTTAATGAAGTTTCTACATTTAAAGATAGAATGATTGTAATTATTTGAAAGTATGGTTTTTATTGGTACACAAACATAATATGTTTTGAGGATTTTATTGATAAGAAAGAAGGGTTTAATTTGGTTATTTTTGTTGTTTTTATACTCATTATTACATTTTTTTTCAATTTCTAATAAAATTACTTTCAGCCTTTATGTGGTAAAAATGCTTTACGGCCTAAGTTACTTGATTTTTTTTAATCGTCTTTACTATAATAAATTACTTTGTGTATTTATTTGTATATATATTTTGAAGCGAGTAGAAGTTTCCTGTTTAGAATTGGGCTTCCGGTTTCTTCTCTTAAAGTCTTCTTATTTTCTTTCACACCATGTAATCCCAAGCGTCTTTGCGGCATTATCTCTTTGCTTGAGGGGAAATGATTAAAATAAAAGAATCAAATGATTACAGATCTAAATTTTAACAATTGCATTTCTAAGATAGATAGATAGATAGATAGATAGATAGATAGATAGATAGATAGATAGATAGGGCGCCTACTGTAGTGATATAACAGAATTAGAAAGTTTACAGAATTTTAAGTTCACTTCTTTGCCCTTACTCCCTTCTCTTTTTCTTTTCTTAAATTTCTATTTACTTTCTCCCGAGATTCGAACACGCATTGGATTGGCGAAAAATGCCTTTCAAAAGCTAAGCAAGTGCAAAGAAATGGAAAAATTTCGTTTGAAGCAAAGAAAAGTGTGTTGGACTGCTATGCAGTATCTATCCTCTTATATGGCAGTGAATGTTGAACAGTTTCTCAAAGGACGAAAAAAAAAAACTAGAATCAACAGAAATTTGGTTCTACAGAAGAATACTGAAAATTCCATGGTTGGAACGAGTTATTGTCTTAAAGAAAATGGCAATAGAAAGAACACTGATACTCAAAATCAGAAAGAGATTGCTGCATTTTGTTGGACACATAATGAGGAAGAAGAACTTTGAAAACTTAATCCACACGGGACCTATTGAGAGCAAGAGAGATAGAAGACAGTGAACCATTTATCTAACCGGGCGGGGAGGATGGCTTAGCAAAGAGAGAAAAAGTGCTAAGAGCCATACGAGATATAAAAATTGTGGAGAGCCATGATCGTTTATGTCATAGAAGGAGAATGAAGAGGAAAGTGAGGCGAACAGGGAGAAAGAGGGGAAGAAAAGTGCGGTTTTCTACTTTTTTCAGTTCTTTCTCACACACACACACACACACACACACACACACACACACACACACACACACACACACAATGTTTAATTCTCATGAAATGGAAATTTTTCGGATATTAGATACGTTAGATTTGACCTTTGGCTAGATGCTGGCTTATCGTCCTAAACTCGAGCCTCTTGTTCATTCTACTGAAAATTAAACCTTTGTATATTTATGGGTGTATTTATGTATGTGTACGTGTGTGCATGTGCGTGCATGTATGCGAATGTGCGTGTCCTCTTACGAAAGAAAGAAAAAAGAAAGTGTGTGTGTGTGTGTGTGTGTGTGTGTGTGTGTGTGTGTGTGTGTGTGTGTTAAGAAGAAGGAAGATATTTGCTGATGATGTTCTGTTTGACTTGCTTCGGAAAGGGGGGACAGCTCATTACTGTGTCTGTGTGTTCGAGCAAACGTGTTTCAGTTTGTTGCTAAGCAGGCTGCTGACGCAGGACTTGTCCTAGCAACAAGCGGACAACCAATTTACCTGCAAATACTCTTCTTCTGTGACATCTATTTTTAACCCTTACAAGCGAACGAACATATATACATGGCTTGTCTCTGTCGCTCTGGTACACACGCGCACACACTATGTTGTCACAGTGCAAATACATAATAAAATTAAATATTATAAATAATTTTCCAGCAAGAATTCTGAATCGTATTTCATGAAAATTTCAATTTTACTCATGTTTTTATGTTCGTTGACCTGTTGACCATGAATATTTGGACGCGAAATTTTTGCTTTGAAAACTTTCAAAACAGACAGAAAGAATTCCAAGCAGTTACATAAATTTTACAAGCTTTCCTTCAAACACCATCCAAATTATACAAAATAGTTATCGTTAATTGATTATTCAAAGGGACTGAAAAAAAATTATCAAATTTGGAAGAGTCTCTTTTCCTTGAGAGTAGTTTATACTTCTATGTGGTGTTTTCCTTCAGAACGTGGGCAATCATGGCTCTTCTATCCCTGTAGTTATTAGTAAAGACTGTATTTTTGCGATCTTTCCTACTGTTTGTTCTGTCATCCATTTACACAAGCTCGTTGGGTCGGTTACTCGTTGCTTCTTCTGTCCTTCCTGCCTTCAATATGCCTTGTGAATATCAAATTCTCCAAGCCCTCTTTCCTCATTATGTGTTCTAAAAATTGGCCTCTTGCTGATTTTAAGTAAAAGTTTGCTTTTTGTTTCCATTTTACTTACAACGTCCTCGTTACTAACACCTGTTCAAGGTATTCTCACCATCTTTCTGTAGAACCATATTTCTGCTGCCTCAAGTCTCTTCTTCATCTGTAAGGAGATTTTCCAACATTCTCTGTCATATATTGCATATATTTCATAACATTTCAATGTTATTTTCTTTCTTTTTTTCCTAGCGAAATTTCCCTGTTTAATAATATTTTGCATCGTTCGCAATTCTAATACACCTTTGGATTTCGGGTCACATTTTCCGTCTCCCATTTAAACACATTTATATTTTCGTACTTCTTTGACTTTTGTGTCTTTGGTTCTTTGTTCATATCTTGGGCTGATCATCTTGCTGACAACCATACATCTTTTTTCTTACTGTTAATGTTTAGTCTTTACTTTTACTAACATATGTAGGAGCTCCTGTAGTTTCCTTTCTATGCCTGCTATCAACACTGTGTCATCTGCCTATTAAGATTGTCTTCACTAGTAATAAATCCTAGCAGTACTTCTAGTTCTCTCAGGATCACCTCAATGTAGAAGATGAATAGGTCCTGTGAGAAGATACATCCTTGTCTTACGCCCCTTTCTATTTTTGTGTATACCTAAGCAATAAATTAAAGTACCCAACGCCTAGTTAAGTGCCATATGTGATACACGCTTGGGTGATCATGTCGCGAAAGAGACATGACTGACTGGGCATAAGATTATTCTGCAGTAGGTTGCCATTACTTTCTGCGGTAGACTGGTTCCTAGCCAAGGCTATAGAACCTGATCTGTCCTGTTATTTAACCTGTAACTGGAGGGAAAAGATGGATTAATACTTTTCCGAAGGGTATTTGCGCGTAAGTGAATGCAAGGAATATGAACTGGAATTTGAACTCCCCAATTTCTCATTCCGAGCCAATATCCATTGCACCACAACGCACATCCAGACAGCCAAGGAAAATGATCTTTATTTATAAATCTACCGTTCGTCTGTGCATTAAATATCTGGTCGAGTGCTCCTGCACTTGAGGTTCTTGACAAAATCCAGGGAAGGATCTGCAATGGAATCACCCCGACTTGATATCTCGACTTCATTCACTTTCTCACCAACATGACATGGCTTCCTTCTGTTTCTTTGTTATAGGGAAACACACCTATTCCTCAGATAATGGGCTATCCCTCTTATATTAATGTTATAGGGAAAATACCTGTTCCTCAGATAATGGGCTCTCCCTCCTATATTAATAAGAGTTAACAGGAAGTTAACGGAGGGGGGAGTTCATAGGAGTTCTTTTTAGAGTTCTACTGGAGTTCAGTAGAAGTACTAGGCAGTTGATATTAGTCTGCAGTTAGGCGAATACTAAGGAGTCAGCTTTCAGTGGAAGATTACCAAGTTCCTAACATTTTGGGTGCGTTAAGTCGATTAGCAACCGACATAGTACGATTATAACCTTCAATGCGAAAACTACTCCACAAAACCTTTCTAGAAATATTTTCATGGCAACTGCTCCGACAAGCTTTTTCCACGTGAATTTAATTGTGCTAGTAGATTGGCGTCTAAATCCCACCCTTTTACCATCGAAATAGTTCAATATAACCGCTACTTCTACATCAATAGTTTCTTTCCTCGCACTTTCCGCCTGTGGAGCTCCTTTTTGTTTACTTGCTTCCCTGATAGAGACAATCCCCCAAAATTTAAATGCAATGTCAGTTGCCACCTTTTATCAACTTGCTTCCTATCCATCTCTGGACTTTTCTTCGACATCCCATTTAGCTATTTTATTCTCTCACTGAAAATCCCTGTGCACCAGTGGCATTTCTGCCTTGTTTGGAGTGAAATAATTATAAAAATAAATAGAAATGACATATGTAGAATTAGTGTCAGCATCTTATATTCTCTTTTGGTCTAATAAATCTATAATCCATCAAAGATAAAAAAAAATACAAAAGTTCTTTGAACAGGCGAAGAGGCTCATCCCTTGTTCCCTGTTTAGGATGTGGTTTCCGGCTTTCTCTTTTCCAATCTCTTCACTTTTCCTTATTTTCTTTTTCAATTGGAGTAGATAGACTGAACTATCGCCCGGTTCACACTCCACCCACGTCTATTAAAAACAGGTGTAGAGGCTCATCCCTTGTTCCCTGTTTAGGATGTGGTTTCCGGCTTTCTCTTTTCCAATCTCTTCACTTTTCCTTATTTTCTTTTTCAATTGGAGTAGATAGACTGAACTATCGCCCGGTTCACACTCCACCCACGTCTATTGAAAAGGTGTAGAGGCTCATCCCTTGTTCCCTGTTTATGATGTGGTATCCTGCTTTCTCTTTTCCAATTTTTTCACTCTTACGTAGCCCCCTGCACACCAGTGGCTTTATCGCCTTGCCCGGGGTGATATGATTAAAAAAAAAAAATTACTGACTTAATTTTCTAACCGTACACATGCAGTTTGCTCACGGTAACATTTCTAGATTATTCTAATAACTTTCTCAATTAATCAAGCTTACCTAGCAGTTCAAACATTTCTTTGCGTCGTGCCTTCCCAAACGCTTTTGCATAATTTATAAAACCTTCTGCCTTTGTGCATGGCATTTCTTTTCTTTAGAGGAATTAATTTTGTTACAAGCACAAATATGAAGCAAAACAAGTTTCTTTTTTTACATGATTTGAAATCAGAGCAATGGCTTCATCTTTGCAATTATTGCAACGTTTCCGTTTTATAATCGAGGGAACAGTGAGAGTCATCATCTTTTGTTGAATGAAGTAAAAATACAACACAGATGACAACACTAGGGATTCCGAAGTGTCTCACTTTTAGTAAAATCTTTATTTCATGAATTTGGTGGCATAGTAAGTTTGGGTTCTAACTCCCCGGGCAGAGAAATACATAATTAGACTCAACGTAAACTGGACGATTAATCAGTGAGAAGTACTAAAATAAAGGAACAAGATGAGTTTTCCCTAAACATAAACAGTGGAACAATAACAATCTACCTTGTACACAAAACAAAAGGTTCAGTTTGAAATTCCCTGAAGCTTAGCCAAAACGACAAACACCTGATGAAAGCTGGAAGTCATAATGAGAGAAAATTGTGATAATAACATTAAAGATGAAGACATTAGTCTTAATGTAAATAATAGTAACTTAGTCATTTATTAAGTTCAGGAGGAGATTTTATGATTATTAATGAGTAATAATTGCCGGCTTTCAAAAGACATCCAGTGACATCAAGTAGTTTCAATACTCTTCCCGGAATTATTTTGGAGATTCATTGAGTTTTTACACCAGTAATATCTTTTAGATTTTTCACTGAAGATCGAATGAAAGTAAGTATTCTTTAATTCTATCTATCTATCTATCTATCTATCTATCTATCTATCTATCTATCTATCTATCTATCTATCTATTATTATTATTATTATTATTATTATTACAGAACACTTAAGAGAAGGTCACGATTTAAGAAAAAGAAAAGAAAAACGTGTTTGATAATGTTAAACAATATTTCGACAGTATGTCTGTCTTCTTCAAGTTATTCTTATTTAATTTTTCAGTACAAAAATATTTGAATTTCTGCTGTATACATATTTTTTCGGGTCCCAGTCAGAGACCTAAGGTCAAAAATATCTTCATGACATCTTCCATTGATGATTATTTTGTAAAGAATAAAACAAAAATCCCTAGATCACACATATTTTACATAAAGTTCTTCCTAATGTTTGAGTCTATCGAAACCTTTTCCAATCAATCAGAGGGCCACAACTATAAGTGTAATTATTTATGTCCTCATATGCCACATTTTGAAGATTTTCTTTTCAAGATCCTTGTATTGTGATAGTTTTTTTTAAGATCATTAAAGATACATTACAATCTGCGGGGACATCCATATCAATAAGAAAGCAGATTCTGTTCTTGTGATCTTTGATCAACATGTCTAGGCGATTAGCTTTAATTGTTCTCTTTCTGTGTATTGTAAATTTCCATAAAATTGTTACAGATCTAATCTTTGTAACTTGATCTGGTTGTTCATAGCAGTTTCTTGCAAGTTCCTTCCCGTAAAAGTTGCATATTTTTCAGTGCAGATATTGGCTCACTCTAGTTGTCACTAACACTATCCAACCTGATACAAGATGGTATTTATTATTATTATTATTATTATTATTATTATTATTATTATGCGGACATTTTTCATGATACGATTTCTGCTATGGTCGCACTACCTACCAAGTTTGCGAGAAGACCTAAGGCAGGTCGTGGTGTGTCGTTATGGCTCTATTTCATGTTTTTCTATCTCCCATATCATCCCTAGCGTTACATAGACAAAGTAATCCTTTGTGTGTGGGCTGTACTTAAAAAGACAATTTTTTATATATCTCTTAAGCTGGGGTTTCCAGGGATTCTTTCAATGTGTTGCTTTGTTCCATTTTTTATCATTCTATGTGCACCTACTATCACTGGCACGATTCTTGTTTTCAACTTCCACATTTTTTTCCATTTCAATTTCCAGGTCTTTACATTTTGACAGTTTTTCGAATTCCTTGGTTACTATGTTACAATCCGCTAGACAAGCCATATCAATTAATAGGCAAGCTTTTTTTCCCGGTTTTTAACAATAATGTCCGGCCTATTTGCTTCAATTTTTTTGTCTGTGTAGATGGTGTAATCCCATAGAATGGTGACATCTTCTATTTCTGTAACCGGTGCTGGGTGATATTCATACCAGTATTTGTTTACAGATTTTCCATAATGTTTGCACATTGTCCAGTGTAAATATTGCCCCACTCTATCGTGACGACTTTTGCATTCATTTGGTTCAAGTACAGAACATCCTGAGATTAGATGGTCTATTGTTTCTTGGTGTTTATCACAGAACCTACATTTCGGATTCACGTTATTATAATATTTGCCTGAAAGTTTTTAGTGAAAAGACTTTGGTCTTGCGCTGCAAGAATTAAGCCTTCGGTCTCAGACTTTAATCCAGATGCACGTAACCATCGATGAGTATTAACTTTATCAACATTGAATTTATTGGCAAGTTCTGGATATTGGCCATGCAGAGGTTTGCCTTGCCAGCGTTGTTTCAGCTGTTCAAGAGCTTTATCTTTGGCTTTCATTTTCATATTTTTTGCCGCAATAGTTGGTTCTTGGCATCTGTTTTGCTTTTCTCCAGAATCTACTAACTGTAAATCTTGTTTGTATTTACTGCCTTCTTTTACTATTGAATATTGTTTCTTTCTTCGTGTTCCAGTCCTTTGTTGTTTCTATGTATGTTAATAAGCCAATAGTTGTTGTCTTGTGTGACAATTCCAGCTGAATAAGACCTCTTCTACCTTCTTTACGGAGTATGTATAGACGGTCTACATCAGCCTTTGGATGATGCATCTTATGCTTAGAAAGAAGCTTTCTTGTTTTAGAATCCATTCGCCTGATGTCATTTAGAGTCCAGTTTAAGATGTTGAAGCTATATTGGACAACTGGGATTGCAAGGCTATTAATAGCCATAACTCTGTTCTGAGAATTCAATTCAGTTTTTAATATCATTCGTAGCCTTCTGTAGTACTCTTGACGCACTATTTCTTTCATTTTTTATGGTGAATGTTTTCACTCTCATTTACACCTAGGTATTTATAAGCTTCTGGTTTCAATTCTTTTATTGTTACAGCAGGGTCTAAGCTAATTGAGGATGTTTCTTGTATTGATCCACGTAAAACTGTAGCTTTAGCACATTTATTCAAACTGAATTTCATTCCAATGTGCTGAAACATTAAACAGTTTGCAGAAGATCTTCCAGCTCGTTATCATTCTTAGCATACAACTTTAAGTCATCCATGTAAAATAGATGTCTTATTTTCTTTGGGGTTATTTTATAACCACATTCTGTCTTGTTAAGTTGACTGGTTAGTGCTATTAATGATATGCAGAATAGCACGGGAGACAAAGAGTCACCCTGAAATATACCTTTTTTGATGTTTATTTCACCAGACTTATAGGTTCCATTTATATGATTGATGTAAAGGGTTGTTTTCCATATCAACATGCATTGTTTGGTGAAATTGATGATGACGGGTGATATCTTGTATATATTTAAAGTCTTTAAAATCCATGAATGCGGTACACTATCGAATGCCTTACGATAATCTATCCAGGCAGTACTAAGATTTTCCTTTGCAATGTAACAGTTTTCCAGGATCATTCTGTTAATAAGCAATTAGTCTTTACATCCGTAACAGCCACGTTTGCACCCTTTTTGTTCAAGCGGTAATATGTCATTTCTTTCCAAGAAGAAATATGTCTGTTTTGTTAATAGTTTGTATGTTGACGGAAGGCATGTAATTGGTCTGTAGTTTTTCGGGTTGTTGTGTCACTATACTCAGGTAGAAGAAATGTAATTTCTTTGGTCATCCATGCAGGAATTTTAGTGGGATCGTCAACCATTTCTTGAAGTTCTTTGGCTAGTTTTTTAAGTGCTGTATTTAAATAATATAGCCAAAAGTTAGGAATTTTATCTATACCTGGGAATTTCCAGTTGTGTGCTTTTTTTTAGTGCAAATTTAACATCGTCTTCTGGAATTCCAGCCCATGTCTGTTTTGGTTTATTTTTCATTCGTTCTATCTCTTGTGCAATCCAATCTACTTCCTTGCTATGTTCTTTAGGGCAAGCACATATCTTTTCCCAGAACTGTGTAACTTCTTCCATTCTGGGGGGGGGACTGTCACTTTAATTCTTTTTTTACCTATTTCCCTGTAAAATCTCTTTGTATCGGTTTGAAAAATCTTGTTTTGTCTGTAAAATCTTAATCTTTTCTCATAGCGTCTTATTCTTTGGGCCTTCAGTTGTTTTTTTTTTTTTGCTTTATTTTTTTCCTTAGTTGATAGGACTTCATTTTCATTTCTAATGTTGTATTTTCTTTCGACTCTTCTGCTTTTCCTAATTCTTACATTTATTCCTCTGCTCAGTTCATCCAGTACTGATAGTTCACTTATAAGTTGTTCGATTTCTTTTTCTATTTTTCTTTTCCAACGTGGATCTTTATGTCTGCGAGACTGCCTTGTTTTTAATTTGATGTTATTATTATTATTATTATTATTATTATTATTATTTATGAATTTACATGTTCACAGCGGATCTCTGGCTGTCATCGGTAATCTCCAGCACCTTTTATGGTATCCCAACAATGTCATGATCTGTGTCATCTAAACAATTCCTCGAGTCCAGTGTTTTGTGGCACAGTTCTTTTAGCATCTACTATTATAGGTTCGATTCTAACATTAATATGCTCTATCATTCTCCGCTTTCGGTCATGATCTTATCAATTCTCAATTAGGCTCACACTTTAGTCCGGCGGCACAGCTATGCTCAGGATCTGGCTGTTTCTTTCTCCTTGTTCCCTTATTGAGTCAGTCTTCTCGTTTGTCTACATAGACAACATTAAATACATAGACGACACTAAGTTACTTGCACTATTCCCAGTATGTGACTGTTGCCACCCTGTCATAGCTTTTCATATATACTTTTTTTAGGTCATATACGCATTGGTAGGGCTGAGAACGCATTTCAAATGCTAAGCAGTGTATTGAGACACATAAAGATTTCGTTGGAAACAAAGAAAAGGGTACTGGACTGTGATATCTGTCCTTCTATATGGTAGCAAATGCTGGACAATCTCCTCAAAGAAAAGACTCGAAGCAACAGTAATGTGATTCTATAGAAAGATGCTTAGGGTACCATGGACCGAACATGTGAGCAACGGCAAGGTGTTGAGGGGTATGCAAACGAAAGGAAACTTATACTTAACATCAAGAAGAGACAGCTGAGGTTTCTGGGATACGTAATGTGGAAGGAAAGTTTGGAGAATCTAATACTCACAGGACGGATAGATGGAAAGAGAAACAGGAGAATACATACTTGATGGGTTGAGCAAGTGGATGGCGGAGCGGAGTTTGGAGAGATACCAAGAGGAAAAGTATCAAGAGCGATAAAGAATAGGGGCAAGCAGAAGTCCATGATCGCCTACGTCCTGAAAGGACACGGCACATAAAAAAGAAGATATTCCCTGATTATCTGGTTCCCGTTTCATCTCTCGCCTGTCAAGTGTGTCATTTGATGTTGTTCTTGAAATTTGTCAGCCATTGTTTTTTAGGTAGTTTATCTCAAGGACCTATCTTTGGACTGTCATGATAAAAGATTTCGTTTCTTTCAAGTTTTCTCTGCATAGCCATGTCCACGATTTTTTGTACGCTATATTCTATAACTGCTACTTAAATTATTTGCTGAACTTACTTTTCCATTATTTTGTTGAGGATTTTACTCCTCCCATCGCTTGTTGACTCTTTTTTAATGTCTCTTTATTTCAGGCATTTTTTATCTTACCATACATATTTATCCAGTTCCATATTGCCTATTTGGACACAGAGTTTTTAATGCTGATGTGTTACCTGCTTCCCTCCCTCCTTTTTACATATAATCTGCCTGTGTCTTTAGGATCAAAAACCTTGTGCATGGTCATGAGTTTCCAAGTCCATTGAGCTTAAGGCCATATAAATACCAATTCTCGTACGATCACCAAAATTAAGCAACGCCAAGTCTTACCAGTACCTAGATGGGTAACCGCTTTCTGCTTTGGTGTGAGTGTGGTCTAATGGATAACCGCTCTGAATCTAAAAATCGGAGAGTTTTAATCTTTTTTTAAGTGACGTGAATTATTAACATCGTGATTATGTCATTATTTTCTCTTCTAGTTGAAGCTTTCGGACACATCACGTTGAAAAATATATTCATATAAACTTTTGTCCTAGTTTTGTAATAAGAAACACGCCACTAAAGTTTTTAAAAGTATATTCCATACACCATATCATTCAACCACGGCAGTGATTGAATATATTCTTAAGTCTGACATTGAGTGAATCTAGGCAGCTTTCAAGCTTCATCACGAATTCAGTTCTCAACCAAATTTCAAACAGTTTACAGAGTTAGGTAGGACACCTCAGCTACATTTGGAAAAAAATGCGAATTTGGTTCAGTAGAAAATAAGTTAAATCAAAATATGTGAATTCCGAAAAGGGAGGCTAACTACATAAGTACATAAGTGAGTGACTAACGCTTCTAATAATATATCTTATTCTTTATAACTTTTTTGTGTTTAATATATTTGCATGCAGTTTACAATATTTAAATTCTGATGATATCTTTTATCATTTTTCTTAATCAAACACTGCTTATTACTTATCATTTTATCAGAATTAATGATAGATAATCAATTTTTATTGTTTGTTATCAGCTACATATTATTTTATTTCTTTTTAATATTTTTAATGCAGTTTTTAGCATTAAATTTATATTTAATTAATAGCAATGCCTAGAAAATTCATGGATTACATAGAGAAATGCGCGCATAAAAATTAATATTCTTAAGATTATATTAAACCTGGAAATGAACAGGACAAGATATTCTAATGAAATAAAAATGAGAAATTTCTTACTTGAAATATTGCAGCAAAAATAAAATTTGATCTTTATTTACGCATCGTTCATTCAGTAATGAATTTGAAAACTCTCGGCTACTGGTGTGTGTTTACATTGTGTATATTGACGCTACAGGGAGACGGTTAATGTTTATTAATTCGGCCTTGTGTCATACATAACCGAACTCCCTACAGTTTCCAAGTTTTATCCAGAATTATCAGAAGGTTTTCATCAGAAGGTTGGTTGTCGTTTTGAATGTTGTAATGTGTAGAAGAATAAGATATACATTTTGCATGTTAACAGAAATTTATTGATAGAAAAGAATAACATGAATTGTAGAAGTTAATGTTCAATGAGAAAGTTAGGGGTATCAAGAGTTGTTCAAATATTTGAAGTAGCAATTTGTTGGAAAGAGATTATGCGTACGTATGTATGTATATGAGCATTTGTTTGGTAGGAGTGTCTTTGAATGGAGAAGAAGTAAAATGAATCAGCACACGAGAAAGAAAGAGAAAGAGGACGAGTGTGCAACGCGACCTTACGTCCGGGTCGACTTGAAGTTTCTTTCGTTATATTTTTGTGTGTCGTCTCGCTGAAGTTTTTTTTTTTCGCACTGGTAAGTCTTTTTAGTTTTGAAAATCGCTTCCGTTGGGCAGAAAAAATGAATTTAACATCTACTCGGGAAATCCGGTTTCGACTTTTTTTAAGCACATGATCAATCCTTTTTCTATTTGGCAAAATCAGGATTTCACACGTCATTGTGAATTTTTATAAAAGTGAAGAAGAAAGTTACTTTTAATTCGTAATTTCCTATCTATCACAATATAGCACGCGAAAATCTGCATTTCTCCAGCATGCGCCGATAACTTACGGGTAGAATCTCCGACTGATATCAAATCGGTTGTGTTTTAATTCTATCTAAAAATAATCGGATGTCTAAACCTACTGATGAGCTGTGATGCAGCGAAACAGGACTGTCTGCGGACGACTATATATATATTCAGAAACCCTTCAAATTGAAATAAACCTCATCACTTGACAAGACACAAGAAGTGTCGAAAAAAATAGCTACTTTTGTAGTGGTATTATAATATATTCATGTTATAATTTCTAAATAAATATTATTAGCTCTACTTTGTATTGGGCACTTTTTTAAGAATAGTGTTTCTTTGAATACGGAATATCGTTCCATCCGTAAGTACCTTATACTTGATATATATATATATATATATATCCCAAACAGTTGCCGTAAAATTTGAGTTTAAAATTTTGACTTGTACACAAGTAAATACAATGTTAATTAAATTAATTTCAGCTGGAAAAATTCAATTCTGGCGTAATATAAATTTCTAACTAATTATAAAAATAGAAAACAACATTAATATGAGAATTAATAACGTTAAAATGCGTAGAATAAATTTAAACGAAATTGCGAATAAAAGCGAAACGCGAATACACAGAAATCAAAGAAGTAAGAGAAAATAAATAGAAAGAAAAATTCATTAAAAAAATTGAAACGTTATGCTTCTTTAGGTTGTGTTAAGTTCATGAATTAACAAAAAAGAAACCTGTGATTTCGATTCTAGATTAAAAATGGCATATTGAAAAATCTTCTAATTCTTTTCCTTCTTTCTACTTCACTTTCAAATATTCGCCTTAATTCTTTAAGACTCTATCTTTTATTTTTCTTTATTGTTTTGTATACCCATTTCTACATCAAATTCTCATTAAACTTCATTAATTCTCATACATTACGTCGTCAACATTTTTTCTCTTTTTCGTTCAGCACGATCGCTCACTGAAACAACTACAGCTAATCACTTCACCCCAAGAAAGGCGATAATGTCACCAGAACGCAACGGGATAATGAGAGTGAATGAGAATGAGAAAACTGTAATGAGGAGAAGTGAAGTGAAGGTACAATAAAAGAACATGATTCAGGAAGACAGATATCGATTAGAGTTATATGTAAGCTTTTGAAGATTGTAAGCGGCAGGGATTATACGAAAGCGTTTAATAAAGTACGTCACAAAGAACTGTTGAAACCGCGAGGTAACCATGTGGGAAGGATATCTGAATAACCCATAACCTATATTGGCAGCAAATCGCCTGCTTACGGATAGAAAATGGGTTCAATAAATATACAAAAATAAACAGGTGTGTAAGACAAGGATGTACCTTTTCAATCTGCACAGTGAAGCAATTCTGAAAGAGTTGAAAGTTCTACCAGGATTCA
Organism: Ascarosepion bandense; assembly: GCA_037127315.1. Classification (NCBI taxonomy): domain Eukaryota; kingdom Metazoa; phylum Mollusca; class Cephalopoda; order Sepiida; family Sepiidae; genus Ascarosepion; species Ascarosepion bandense. Next base: position 155,770 of record JBBBDQ010000385.1, read on the forward strand.
TTATTCGCGGCCTCAATTTTAAAGACATGTGATATGCATATGACACAATGTTGATAGCAGACACAGAAGGGAAACTACAAGAACATCCTACAGAAGCTTATAAAGGTAAAGCAAGAAGAAAGAACGAAACATCAATTGGAAGAAGCTTGAATGCATGGTTGTTAGTAAAAGAACAGTCCACTATGCAAATTACAATTATTAGAGATACAAAAATCAAACAGGTGCAACAGTTTAGATATCTGGGAAGCGTATTAACAGAAGACAGAAAGTTCGACACAAAAATGCGAAGGCGCATTGGGATAGCGAAATATGCCTCCCAAAAGCCGAGCAAAGTATTAAGAAAGGGAAAAAATATCGTTAGAAACAGTAAAAAAAAGCGTACTGAACTGTTATGTAGTCTCCGTTTTCATTTCTGGCAGTAAATGTTGGACATTCTTTGCAAAGATGAAAAGACTTGAAGCAACAGAAATATGGTTCTACAGAAGGATACTGAGTATACTATAAACCGAATATGTGAGCAACGACGAAGTTCTAGAAACAGTAGCAACAAAAATTATATACTTAACATCAGGAAGAGAGGGTTGAAATTTCTAGAGCACATAATGAGGAAAGGTGTTTTGGAAAATTTGATACACACAGGACTGAAGGTAAGAAGAGGAGAGAAAAGTAACGCACATCCTACCTGGCGAGTTTGGGTTGGAGCAGAGTTTGGGGGAGATCGCAAAAGGATAAACGTTATTAAGAGCTACAAAGAAAGAAAACTATGGAGAGCCATGGTCGCCAATGTTCTGACGAGACAGACTACATAGAAGTGACAGGGAACCAAGAAATCGGAAGGGAGTTACACAGGCGAGAAGTGCGAGAAAAGTAGACAATAAATAATGTTTTCAAATGAGTGAATAGCATATTCACTCATAACGACATGCTGTCTGCATTTGCCGCTGTTCAAAGCCAGGGATGACATAAATTTTTCTATCAGCAGGTTCGTTTTATCTTTTAGCAAATTTTTTATTTTTAATGTCAAATTTAATGTTTCAGTTTAATCGGAAATTGAAATCAGTTTTTCCCTGCTTAAATCAAGAAATTACCATATCCGTTTCAATTTTTGAAAAATGGATTTTTAATGTTCCTTTTTAGTGTGTTGGCTATTTGAATTATTAATGTGTAAGGTTTCTTACGGGAATATTTTATAATAGATGAAATAATAGCGACGAAAATATACATGTACAAAACAACGGACGAATTGATTTGCAATGCTAGATAACATTTCTTTTTTATGTGCCGTGTCTCTTCAAGTCGTATGCAATTATGGCCTTCCATATCCTTCTATTCTTTGTAACTCTTAACATCTTTTCTCTTGGTATTTCTCCAAAGCCTGCTCTGCAATCCACTTGCTAAAGTCCATCAAATATGTCTCGTGTTGTTTTCATCTATCCGTCCTGTGAGTATTATACTCTCCAAGTCATCCTTCCTTATTACGTGTCTCAGAAACTTTAGCTGTCCTTTCCTGATGGTGAGTATAAATTTCCTTTTCGTTTCCATTCTTTTCAAAACCTTGTCGTTTTTGCTCACATTTTAGGTCCATGGTATCCTAAGCATCTTTCTGTAGGATCACATTACTATTGCTTCGAGTCTCTTCTTCATCTTCGATGAGTTTTTCCAGCTTTCGCTGCCATATAAGAGGACAAATATCACATAACAGTCCAGTACACTTTTCTTTGTTTTCAACAAAATCTTCCCGTCTCTCAATACACTGCTTTTGAAATGCCTCCTTGGCCATGCCAATATGCCTTGGAATCTCAGTGTCACACTTTCCGTTCTCTGTTAGAAGACTTCCCAGGTACTAAATTTCTGCACCTGATTTGTAGTTGACAATTTGAGCTTCTCTTTTTGCTCATGACTATGTATTCAGTTTTCTTATCGTTTATATTTTGTCCTTTCTTCCCGCTTTCCCTTGCTTCTTTATTAAACGAAATTAATAAAATGAATTTTAAGATATGGGTTTCTTTTCCTAAAAGCAAATTGCATACACAATGAAATACCAAGGTATTTGAATTTGACTTTCTATGTAGGTGTGTTTTACTGTAAAGTGTCTACAACCCTATTTGCCTCAGCGTGAAAAGTTCATATAACCTAGTTCAAAAGGGGGAAAACCCGGAAGATCGTAACTTTAAGAACTCGTGTTGTTTGTATTAGGTTTATTAAGGCACTATTTATTTTTCCCATTCAGTTTCATTGTCTTTTTATGTCTTCAGATTCTTTTCATTCGCTGCTTTTCAGTTTCCTCGTCATCAGTAATATAAATGGGGAAACCAGTAGCGATATGTAGTAAAAGTTATATTTACAATTCCAATTAAGATTTGAACTAGTTTCTCAATACCGTAAAAAAATAACGTCATATTTTGTGAAGTCCTTACTATTGTAAACAGTGTTTTACTTTTAAACATATTGTTCCTGTTTGTATTTTTGTTCTCTGATCTTTCTTAGAGACGGTTTTATCAAGCTCTTAATTTCGTAGTCATCTTTGAAAAATGTCTCTATTGCTATAAGAAACTGTCACTAGCGTTGCCAGTTCAAGGGACATAAATCTAATTATCTCCCTTACATTGGCGCATTTATAATAAAATACATTACAGTGACAATATTTATAGTGAAAATGCTGGTTTTTATCTTTTTGCCGAAACTGACCGGCTGTGGTTAAGTCATTTAATGTATGTCCCCAGTGAATTACTGGAAGAAAGACGAATATTTTGTATGTTAAATAATAAACAATTATTTTTTTCCAAAATATAACCACCCTAGTAAAACCAACTGTAATTTGTAACCTGTTTACACGTTATCCCAACATTTGGTTTTGATCGGTCAATGTATGGGTATTTTATAGGGTGCGACGGATAAACTAAGGGAAGTCACAGAATTCAATATATAGATTGATGCTACCAATTATTTAGATTGTTATCCTCATATTTGTTATGTTCTTTCGAATTAGTAGGTTGGCAAGAAAGTTCGTTCTGTTTATCACATTTTGAAGCGTTTAGTTTTCGTTAACTTTATTAAAAAAATATCTTGATTATTTTATTATTATTTTTAATAATTTCGCATAAAGCAAGCAACTAAGACACAAGGAATTACTTAGAATGAAAAGAAACGTTGTTAGGGAGAAAGGACAATAAAAAATAGGTTTAATAAAAAAAAAAGAGAACAATAAACAAGTGACGATTGACATTGTATTTAAATTTTTGTAGGCAGAAGTTAGTTTTAGTGAATATATTGAATACTTTCTTGGTTTCAGATGGGATACTTATAAAATAATATTAGGCTCAACCCCCGACGGGTACCCCATTACATCAGGAAATATCTCTTCTTTAGGAGAGAGCTGGAGTCATTACCAGATACCAACGGCGTCTCTAAAAAGGGGAAATGTCGATGAGGCTTCAACAATTCTTACGGGGTATTTACCGTTAAACGCACTTTAAAAGGACCTTGTGTCAGATTCGGTAGCGACGTGTGTGCACTAAAAAACTCATATATTAAAAAATGCTTTTGTTTCTGAATACCTGACGTCAGCGTAGTTTTGCTGACGTATAGATTTTCGTAATATTACAAAATTACATATAATCTTACTTTAGCCATCCAATATGTCAGAACACAAAATATTTTAAAGTCCTTTCCTTATGAATTCTGTGCACTGTAAATCCATCTACTGAATAGAAACATTTGGTTTATTGATTTTAAAACAATCACATTTGATGACGTCAAAAGTTCCATACCCAATGAAAATTTAAAATAAAAGAGAAAAGGCAAAAGAATAATTCTACAGCGGGCAAAAAGTCTTTTCACGGTTCAAAAATAATTTTCCTGTAGTAGAACTAAGAAAAACCAGTATAATATTTCCATGCAACTAACGTCGACATCAGGTTTTTTGATAATTCGAGATATTGTTCCAACTTGAAGGCTTTTACTCATAAACCATATTCATTGCTGATAAAAATTACAGTTTCATAGAAGACTTCTAAGTTGGGCAGTTCCACGATGAGAAAGACAAAATGTGTTGGGAGGATAGAATTGGGAAGCTGCAGTGGAGAAAACTGTGGAGTAAAATGGTAAATATGTAAAATAAATTTAATGTCAAAAATTAAAATAAAATATCACGACCTCGTCAGCAGGCCTAGCATAAAATTAAATATTATATGAGAGCCATTAATAAAGAAAGAAAATTACAGAAAGTCTTCAGGAGCAGCAGAAGTAAAAAAGAATTCAATTAAATCGTATATCATCAACCAATACAATAACAAAATTACATATATACTACATCTATATGTATGATTGAATATGGAAGAGGGCTGCAAATCTTTATAATGCTGACATATTTTGCTATATATTTAGGTTCATCATAAATTTTAGGAGTGCAAACATTTGCAGCTAAATTTCAATTTTAAAAATTCTACACCAAAATGTCTGATGAAACTAAATAAACAGTGAAATTTGTAAAATTTATAAAGATTTCTTATCTATTCAATCACTCAATTGGGTTTTTCTACTCGAATCAAGCTCTTTTCCTCCAGCAATGGATAAATAACAGTAAAGACTGGGATTTATATCCTTGATTGTCAACCAGTCTAAGAGAAGGAAAACTTTAAATTCAAACAAGTCTGAAGAAGATTGGGATCCGTCAGACGATATTGCCAAAGACACACGACTATAAGTATGGATGCAGTATATGTGGTGCCGCTATGACCCTAATGAGTTACGTGCAGTTTGTTCGATTCTGACCTAGTGCCCCTTTCTGTAGCGTTTACCTAATGGTAAAGTTTTGTAAGTAGTGGTATTTTCTGCATGAAGCAGTAGTTATCAAAAATAGCTTTTCACTAATGTAACCAATTCTCTCCTTATTCAGAGTCAGTTAAATGCCATACGTGATACACGCTTGGGTGATCATGTCTTGGAAGAGACATGACTCGACTAGGCAGAAGATTTTCCTGCAGTAGTTTGCCATGACTTTCTGTGGTAGACTGGTTGCCAATCAAGTGGTAGACTGTAGAACTCTATCTGTCATGCTAAATAACATAGCCATAGTTAGAGGGAGAAGAGATAGTTTTCCTAAGGGAATTTGCGCGTAAGTGAATGCAACTAATTTAACTGGATTCAAACTCGGCTTTCCGTTTTCTAGTAACCTTGTATTGGACTAAGATAATCTTAATATATATTTAGAGAATGTGGTTATTACAAAAAGAAAAAACTAACATATTCAAGTAACGAACATCAATTTCAGTTTTTATTGTTTTTAAATTAATTAATAACCTGAAAGCAAAGAAATAAAATAAATTATCCAACATTTCAAAAATTCTTATACCAATTATTTTTAATTTTTTGCGATAGTCTGTGTTGTGTAGAAAGACGGCCGACTTTCACTACGCTTATTGTTAAAAATAGACACATCCATTCGTTATAACCTGTTTTTCTTTTCATAAATTAATGCAAACCCTAATTCTATACTTCTCGAAGAAACACTAAATTCCATAAAATCCCAGAAGACTCGAAGTCTATATTTCCAACCATGAGACCCTAGTTTGAATTTCGTCAGGGTCGTTGTCAGAGATGAAAAGTATTTACACTACGATAACATCCATAACTCGAAGTTTCTGCTCTATATTTGATGAGACCAGCTTAGTGTAGTTTATTATGAGCTGCTAAAACCGACCGAAACTATCACGGGAAATCACTATCGACCACATCTGATACGTTTGAACTGAGCATTGAAGAAAAAACGACCGCTATACGAGCAGAGACACACAAAAGAGATTTTGCAATATGACAACGCTACGACGCATGTTGCAAAACGGGTGAAAACCTACTTGGAAACGCTTAAATTCGAAGTCCTAACCGCCGTATTCACCAGACATCGATCCATCCGATTATCACTTGTTCTGAACGAGGGTACATAGCCTGGCTGAACAGCACTTTCATTCTTATGAAGATGCAAAAAAATGAGTCGATTTGTGGTTCAAGGAAGTTATTTTTCTTGTGTTAAATCTTTATATATATATATATATATATATATGTGTGTGTGTGTGTGTGTGTGTGTGTGTGTGTGTGTGTGTGTGTGTGTGTGTGTGTTTAAGCAGCATATATTCATTTAAGTATGTTTGATTAAATAATTTGCACATGTATATTTTTGTTTAATCCTCTCGCAGTCACGAATAAGTTTCTTTGTATGGTGATTATAAAAAAAGTAACAAAGAAGCTGTAGGTATTTTTCATTAGTTTAATTTTTCCAAGTACTTACAATCTTATCTAAGATTATCTTTTAGGAGTTAATTGTTAAGATATAATTAATGATATTGTTTAAAACTCTAGCAGTCACAAATAAATTTCCTGGTATGGTGATTAAAAACAGCCAGAAAGGAACTGTAATTATGAAATTGTTTAATCCTCTCGCGATCACGAATACGTTTTCTGGGATAGTGATTAAAAATAGAAAAAAAAAAAAGAAAGAAAAAAGCTGTAGGTATTTTCATCAGTTAATTTTCCCAAGTACTTTCAATCTTATCTAAGATTATCTTCGGGAAGTTGATTGTTAATCAGAGACGTAATATTTGATAAGAAACACACACACACACACACACACACACACACACACACACACACACACACACACACACACACACACACAATTACGGGCTGAGTAATCAACAGTTTCCATGCCTGCGGTCCGCTAGCTGCTGCTACTAGGAAATTACGCGCATACATAAAACTAAGTAAATACGTGACACGCTCATTTTCATATTAGACGCATTTTTTTCTTCTATACAGCGCAGTTGATTTATTTGTATTGTAAAGAAAGATAAAAATATTTTTGTGCGAAGTTGTTTAGCAAAGAACATTTGTAATGTATTTCTTTCTATTTAAAGAAAACTAATATTCAATAATAAAAAAGTATTTAAATTTGTTGAACCGTGCTTGAAGATCTTTTATTTCTTCACTTTATCCGCTTCTATTCCTCTACATATATATAAGGTAATGATAATCGTCCTAAAATAATAGTTTTTCGAAATTCTCGTCGAATTATCAATGTGCATGTCTTTCCAATAAAGGAATTTAATTACTTATTCGCTAACTTTCCGAAATATCTTTCTTAAGGCCAATTGTCAAATATTCTATGCCCTTTCTATTTTCTAATAATGGCTCTAATTACATAGGTGAAGATCTTTTGACAACTGATTCCGCAACTATAATGTTCAATTATCATCTGAAAAGATTTATATCGTGATCGCTTTTTCTGTTTGCTTCTCTTTTGATTTCGACCGTTTTTTTGGGTAACAAAATCTAGACACCCTTCTTCCGCGTTATGCGTGCCAGAAATGTCAACTGATTCTAACAATAAATGTCTTTTTTGTTTCCATTTTCCTCAAAACCTTCTCGTTTCTCACTTGCTCCGTCCATGTTATTCTTTGTATCCCTCTTTAGAACCACATTTCAGTTCCCCTGTTTTCTATTTATTTGCGAGAAAATTGTTCAGTATTCACTGTTGTACAGGTGGATTGATATTACATAGTCGTTTGGCACACTTTCTTTTGTTTCTAAGAAAACTTTACCGTGTTTCAATACTTTCTTTTGATTTTGAATTGTTTCTTTCGCCGATCGAACGTGATTTTATTCAGTTGTCTGTCACATTTCCCATTGTAACACTTCTCTTGTAAATAAAAACAGTACAGGGCCCAAGATTCAATCAAGGTAGTCGAACACTGATGTTGTCTGAGTGGCGTACAAGGGGGGAATAAGAGGTGTATATTGTAAGGATATGTAAAATAGATAAGCACTTAACCCTAGACTTGGAGCTGGTAAGATTGTAGTGATCTAGGAAGCATAATTTTGGGAGTCCGTTTTCACAATGTAAAACTTGTAGCTTGGGTGGAACTTCCTCCTTACTAATGGAATTCGAGGGGAATGAGGATGATTTAACTTAGTGAACGTAACATGGCAGGTCTTAGCTGTAAAGATCTGGACTTGTTGGTCCTAGCTGTAAAGGTCGGAAATGGTGGGTCCTAGCCGTAAAGAGCTGGAAAGGTTGAAATAAAGAAAGTAGTTTGACAGAATATCTGCCACGAAAATCGTGAAAGAGTAGTGAGAGGCAAGCAACATTTCGTCTGTGTAAAAAGAGGTTGTAGTGTGGAAAATAACTCATTACCAATAAGAGAAATTATACTTGAGTACTTTTAAAGCTGAAAAGGTACAGACTGGACAGTTAACGGAGTTAAATTTCTGTTTTCGCTTGATTTTTATGTCGCCACTTTGTATCTCGTTTCTTGGGTTGTTCATTTTGCTACAAGCCATACATTCTATCTTCTTAGAGTTCATGGTTAATATTTTTTCTTGCTTTTCTTTACTCTTTTGACCATGCAAGCATAAAAATGTACATATAGATGTTTTCCATTTGAGCCAACTGCTTGATAGCTAAAGTAGGTGCGTGCTTCCTCCTGGCGCTCGGGTTTTGATTTTTTTCTTTATATAAAACACTAGGATTTCGATTTTCTAATTTTTCTTCCGTGTTTGGAATATTGGAGAAAAAATTACGCTATGTTTTCGAATAGACAAGCATATTGGGAAATAAATATTAAATTTTATCGGTGTTTAACAACAGAGAACCGATATTTTATTGGTAGCCTCAAGTAAAGAAACTTTGTTAACCGTGGCTTTACGCGTTGTCTAACGAAAACAACACCCAGTGTTTAAAAATTATTTAATGTAATTACATTAGGTCTGCGTTCTGTTTATTTCTTTAAGCACGAAATAGAAAATTGATTTAACATGTCCACTGATTTTAACTCTACCAGCGCATAGACACATACACGCATAGATAAACACACGCACGCGGTGATATATACATGTACACGTATACATATCCGAAAATGCTTAGAAACATACACACATATACAAGTTAATGTGCGCACAAACTTACAAGCGCACAAACATGCAAGCGTATATATGCACGTACCCAAATACACATACATACATACACACACAAGAAATACACAGAACCTACACACACGCACATATGTAAAAACAGAGAGGTACACAGGCACAATTTAATGCGTACGTACATACACAAGCACAAGCTTAAATGTTCACATGCCCATGAACACACTAAGAGACATACACACAGAAATACACACATAGACGTGCATAGACATCATTAAAAATCTCTGAAGAAGCTTGTTAATGTGAAACATGTTAGATTTAAAACACTTTTACTACCTCTTCTTTACTTATTCTATTCATTTTGTTGGATTCTGATCCATATATTCAACTCATAGATAGATAGATAGATAGATAGATAGATAGATAGATAGATAGATAGATAGATAGATAGATATAACAGACAATGAATGTCTATTATATTTATTCATGAGCCGTTCTAACCATCGTATTTTGGCTTTAATTTCAGGTGAAAATAAAGACAAAAATTGTCCAACATTTGGATATTTTTTATTATGCTGGTTCTAAGCTTTCAGCTCACATGAGCCATCTCCAGAGAGGTTGCAGGGACGTTAACATAAAGACATCCACCATCAAAAATGATATTATCTTGTGTTGACATAAAACACTGCTAGCAGAAAGCAGGTCGTAAATTTGTAATGCAGTTCTATGACGTCACACCACGTGAGACACTGAAATGCTAATAGAACCATATGTCTAAATGCAATGTAATGGGTTGTGACTATGCCGTATTCGCTTGCGTTCGATGCTACTATTATTTGTCGCTAAGGGTCGTACTACTTAGTAGTTTTTTAATTCCTTCAAAACATTTTTTACAATTCGCCGACCAATTCCACTTCGAATCCTTCTTCAGTAAATTATTCAGAGATGCACGCAACTTGTTCATATCTAGTACATAAATATTATAATAATTTTCTAATCAAAGAAATGATTGTAGGATCATCAAATTTGCCAGGTGTGGTGGGACATGTCTTTAATGGCACTTACTCTAGCAAGATGTGGCATTTTTTCTTTTTTTAATCGATTTAGTCAGTCAGTTAAGTGCCATACGTGATAGACGCTTGAGCGATCATGTCTATTTCGATATGACTGACTGAGCAGAAGATTTTTCCGTAGTAGGTTGCTGTTACTTTCTGCGGTAAACTGCCAACAAAATCTATAAAACATAATCTCCATAGCTGGAGGGAGAGGCGATGGATTAATACATTTCCCATAGGTATTCGTGTCAGTAAATGCGACGAATTCAACTGGAATTCGAACTCGGCTCCCCGATTTTTCGTTCTGAGTCGATTTCTACTACGCCACAACGTACATCGATTAGCTAACCTAAATATTTTATAAAAGATTGCCACTTCTGTTCACAGAGTTTTAAACCATAATCATGCAGTCTCTGGAATACTTGTTGAATCATTTTTTACGTGCTGTATTTTCTTAAAGCTCATCTATCTAAGCGATGGCACCGTATAATCCAACCAACATAATCCAATCCATTATTTGCTGGAAAATACCTGGGCTACTTTTACACCGAAGGGTAATCTTCTAAACTTATAGAATCCTTTATGTGTATTAATAGTCAAATACTTGTAGCATTCCCCATACACTTTGTTTTGAAAATAAGCCTCAGACAGGTCAATTTAAAAAAAGAAGCAAAAAAAAAAAAAAAACACGATTTAATTTGTCAAATATATCTTCTGGAGTTGGTAGGCGATATACATATGATAGATGGTAGTCATTAAACCCAGTCGAAAAATCTGCACACAAACGTATCTTAGATTATATAGAATGGGCAACGATGTACATAAAAAAAAAAAAAATTATAAGATACGTTTGTGTGCAGATTTTTCGACTGGGTTTAATGACTACCATCTATCATATGTATATCGCCTACCAACTCCAGAAGATTTTTTCAATAACTGCGTGATTTTCTAATCTATCAAGTTTGGTGCTAATAGACTCCAACGCAGTAAATGGTATTTTTCTTTTAGGATTAACAACTGGTATCATATTTTCTTTTAAGTCGAAAATGCCTTTGATTTTGTACATTTTCTCAAAACTTCTGAGAAAATATTCAGGAATTTATTTTTTACTTTACATAGTGTTTCTTTAGCTGTAATCTTTTTATCTGACAAACAATTAATTTTAACAAAGAATGAATTAATCGATTAGTTCCATATTTCAAATAGTTCCAATATACACTTAGTAAATTCGTGCTTTTAACTCGTAAACATCTGCTTTTTTTTTTCATTTTACCCGCAAGAGCTATGTTACACATAATTTTCTTAAGAAAAATTAATTTTTTACCCGATATTTCTCTTGCAACTTTGTCGGTGTTTTTAAATTTAAGCTTGCTAATTCTGTTTTAAGTTTGTTCATCAATAATTGCAATATCGCTACCAGTGTCCGATTGGAGCGTTATTAATTTTTATTTTCACGAATTTTCTATTATTTTAACTTTCTAGTTTTTTAGCTGGTAGCACTATTTTCAGCAAGTTAAACTGTGCATTTCTTTTGCTTTTCGACTTGCAGAAGCTTCGTTTGTGACCCGTTTTTTCTTCTGTTTTTAACGAATAAAACATTTTTTATGAAATAAAGCATACTGCAGTCATAGCATAGGCTAAGTATGGCAGTAGTTTTACTTCTGATCTTTCTGTCCTTTTCTTCGAACTACTTGTACGTCTGACGTGCCATTTTGATCGATTTTCGCTGTGCCTTAAATTGATGATTTTTAGCAATTTTCCGCAAGAGCCTGTATCATTAACTTTGAATCCAGTTCAGATTTTGTAAGGATTTGAGATCGAATTCCAGTACCGTTGCTTGATGTTAAACTTGTAACGATAATTACACATTTATATCTGCTTGGGGAGAGTTCGTCCAGTTTACATTTCTCACGCTCATGGATGAATTTACCGGCATATGCGACAAAATCATTATCTTCATACTTAGTAAGGTTCAAGTACTTCCAAAGTGTATAAAAATGTAGATCTTGATAATATCAACACTGTTTCATTAAATGACATTTTTCTGGAGTATTCGGCAAAATAAAATCTAAATATTTTTCATGTTCAGTGCGGCACAATTTTCGTAACAGAAGACGTACTTTCCATCTATATGTCCCTCCTTGACATTCTTCTTTAAAAATAGCATCGTAGCTTCTGAAGTACGATAGGAATGTAATTTTTTTCTAAGACGTAATTAAATTCAGTAATTGATTTGATGACTGAATTCGGCGAAAATGAAATTGACGCATTGCCTGTTCCATGCTTTTCCCGAATGACCGAACTGTTCTCGATATTCATTCTGCCCAGGTTCATTTGTTTGTAATAGTTGCTGAATAATTATCTTCAGTTTTTCAATAACGTATGATTCCCGTACAGGTATTCCTTACAGGTATTCCTTACAGGTATTCCTTAACTAGAATGAAAGAGCCTTTTATCTAATCGCAGTATCTCATACAGCATTGAAATTTATCGACTTCCGTCTCGTTTTATGAATATACATGAAGACCACAAATTATTTTCCGTTAATATTGAATTTTCTTCTCTAACTATTTATGTTTTTGTGTGTGCGGGAATTCGAATTCTCGTCGCCACTGTTATGTCTTTATTCCAGTGAATAAAGATATAACAATCATGAAATATAATGTCGCTCAAAGATGTAGTCTTACTGAATTCTGTAGTAAAAATATAATGCTGCTAGCTGTCTACTGACGATTCTCGGCGTCAATATATTATGTTTGAACGAGTCGAGGTCATATTCTTAAGAGGTGTGTTCATCTACATAATATCAAATCCGTTATGTCTATAATTTCCATATCATCCAAAGTAAGGCAATAAAGCCACGAAGACGCAAGGGGGCTAGTGAGTGTGAAAGAATATGAGAAAAAAAAACTTTATTAAGGTGAGAGAACAATAAAATACAAACAGTAATGATTGACATTACATTTACATTTTTGAATATCAAAGTTGACTAGAAATCAAGATGTTTAAAGAGATTTACACTTACGGTTACTATTAAAATATTTATAGAAAATGCACTGTAAATCTACGTTACGTGGGTAGAAAAATAACAAGCCGTGATGCCAGGTCAAGTCCGATAAAATTCCATATTTTTCTTTGGATCTTATCAAGAACCTTTAAATACAAAGAAAGAGCATTAAACTAAACGTAGCAGCAATATTCAAAGCATTGTCTAATTGTAGATTTATAAATGTAGAAGACAGTTTCTCACGAGAAAGATTGTTTAGCACGACACAATGATCCAACTTTCCGAGTTGTAGATCTAACGATTGATTCTGTATAATATCTCCACTTTATGTCAACGGAAAGCTTTTGCCCGATAAGGCACAATTGGAGATGAATATCAGCCGTACTAATGGCAAGCCAAAAAAAGGCTCTCTCAGACGATTAAAAGACAAGTAGGAGTTGAAATTAACAAGCCATTTCTTGTGCTAGTTAACAACAGATTGTAGGTCATTTTGAGATCAGCTGGCAATTTGACTTTATCGATTTTTAATTCAAAGTTGAACTTCTGCCAACTAAGAGACCTACCTACGCTGCTCTTTAAATGAGAAGAGCGAGAGAAAGAAAGAAAAAAGAGGGCGAGTGAGTGAGTGAGTGGGTGAGTGAGAAAAGAGAAAGAGAGAGGGAGAAAATGGATTCATAACTTTCCGCGAAATATTTGGCGAGAGCGAACTCCATGACCTCGGCTGCAATTTAAACTTCAAAGAATTTTCTGAATACAAAAAGAAAAAAAACTGAATGAATAACGTAAATGAAATACAACTTCAAAATGCCTTCTTGAAAGAACCGATTGTTGTGTCCCGTCGGTCGCTGATTGCAATTTTTTATTATTGCGTCAAACGAACGCTACACTGAATTGTTTTCAGAGTTTTTTCATGTCTGTTTGTGAACTTACTTAAATAACATCATAAATAAGATATTTTTGATGTTAACAATATGCTTAATTCAGGTGAAACGTCTCTTCTAGAACCTATTTGTCTCATTTTTCAAATGAGGTTTTCTCCGCCATGTTCACTTGCCCAAGAACCTTATTCAAAACCTTTTCGAGCCTGGTCAGTACTTAGATCGGGGACCACTTGGAAGCACCAAATACTGTATTCAACCTCTAATAAACGAATTATGTTTCGGATTTAACTAACCTACAAAGGGTTAATAAACCATAAAAACAAATAAATTCTTACCCAAGACATGCTCTGCATGAAAAAATACCTCTCTGGCTCTCAACCCATATATGTGGAGAAAATTGATTAGGTGTTCAGTTGCCTAGCGACCTTACGACTAGACCCGGTCATCAAGAACTCAGTTTGGTTGACTATCTGGTTACACTATTAACATCCAGTGAATCTGCATTTGGTGGCTAGGAAGTCATCTTCTGCGGCCAAATCGATTGAAACACTTCTAAGTACGTTTTCTATGGTGTAGTGGTTTAAAAACACACCAGATCAAACGTTGGTTTCTTCTACAATGAGGGAAGCGGGATCGAACGCTGCCGGAGAGCACATTTCCTTATTTCAATTTTCTCGACTGCGCAGGCTGATAGACGTAATATTCACTTTTTAAAATAAAGTCTAAAGGTTTATTTCAAACACGAGTATCCAAATTTAATATCATAAGAATGTCAAATTTCAAATAAATCCATTAATTCATAAAAAATTCGGATAGGACTCGACGTAGATATGGGCTTTCAAAAAAATCTGCAACTGGCGCGTGTGTATTCCTTAAAATGGAAATTAAGAGATTGCTTTGCTGGTAATCTCTCTGTGACAAAGCGGTCTAAAACACACCAGATTAAACGATGGTCTCTCCTACAAAGCGGGATACAGGTTCGACTCCTGCCGATTAGCACATTCTCTTTACTTTATTTTTTCGAGTGCGCAAGCAGAATGACGTTATACAAACTGTTTGTAATACAATCGCGGCGTCTCTTTCAAACGCGAGTATTCTCTAAAAATAATGTTTGAAGTAATGAAAATAATTTTTTTATTTAAATTTCTAGGAGTCATATGTAAAACCATAGGATTAAATAGAAATGCTACCGTCAAGGGGAGGACTTACTTTCTATCTTGTATCACTATTAATTGTAAGAACAATCTGGCCCCACCAGGAATGACAAGGTACATAATATGAATAATAAAGACACGAAACAGCCTTCAAAATGAATTTGCTTGTCAGCAGTGCACTGACAAACCTTTGACAAACCTTTCTGGTTTTAATAGTCAAGAACCCGGCCGCGGATAGCGGTAATAATAGCATAGTTACGGTACAGTGACATGAAAAAGAGAAAAAACTCAAACATTTTTATTGTTTTTTTTATATTTTATTTCGTATATTTCGTTACACTTGTTTCGGGTCTTGTGATCTTCCTCAGACGAAGAATCGTTAGACGTACATATAATTTTTTTTATAGCAATGATTATTTTCTTATGTTTTTATTTTTCATTTGTCTTGTGTTGTGTAGTAGTATTCATTTGGTATTGAAATTTGTCTTGAATTGGCCGAAAATGCTTTTCTGGTTAAGGAATAACAAATTAATTAAACCTCATCATAGAAAGAAAAGGGAGGAGGATGTCTTTGTTCTTACCGTTTTATATCTCCTTTTTTCTTTTGTGGGGTCTTCCTTCTTTTCTTTATTCTTGCGTAATGTGTGTGTATGTTTTTATTTTTATTTTATATTTATTTCTCTTTGTGCATGTGAGTAAATGGGTATCGTGCTTTTTCCAGTGTATGTGTACAAATATTTGTTGTGCTTGTCTGTGTTTATATGCATAGATTGTACGTGTGTGTGTGTGTGTGTGTGTGTGTGTGTGTGTGTGTGTGTGTGTGTGTGTGTGTGTGTGTGTGTGTGTGTGTGTGTGTGTGTGTGATTCGTCCAATCTGTTTTGTTTTAGCCGGTATATATTAGGACATTGAATAAGTTCCCTCTGTTTTATAACAAATTGCGTTCCCAAAACTGTGTGTGTGTAGTTTCAGATGGTAACGCATCTATAAAAAAGTAACCTTGAAATTCAGTGTATGTCATTTCACTGGAGTGTAACCTGTTTTCATAGCGTTGAACATCTCGGATGTTGTGCCAAAGATGGTGTATTTGCGGGGAATTTTACTGCACTACTTTATTAAAAAAGAATCTGCAGCTGAAGCACGCAGGCTGCTTGTTGAGACTTACAGTGACCATTCTCTGTCTGAAACAAAATACAGAGATTGGTTTCAAAAGTAATGATTTTGAGGTTGAACATAAAGAACGCTCTGACGCACCGGAAAAGTTTGAAATCGGAGATTTGGAGGCATTACTTCATGAAGATTCATTTGTGGCGCAAGCTGAACTTGTAGAATCCTTAGGTGTTGATCACAAAGCAGTTTCGAAACGTTTGAAAGTATTAAGAATGATTCAAAAGCAAAAACACTGGATGCCGTACGAGTTGAAACCGAGAGACGCCGAACAGCGTCTTATCACGAGTGAACAACTGTTTCAACGGCAGAAAAGGAAAGCTTTTTCTTGTTTGTTTTTGTTTTGTTTTGTTATTTTTTTTTTGTATCGTAACGTGAACGGCGATGAACCCTAAGCGTAACAAACTTGGGACGGGGTTTAAACCCAGCCTTGCATCAACATCGGCGGCAAAGCTGAATATCCACGGTTCGAATGTTCTGCTATGCATTTGCTAGAATCAGCTGAGTGTAGTTTATTATGAGCTGCTCGAATTGACTGAAACCATCACGGAAAATCGTTATCAACTACAATTAATGCTAAGCATTAAAGAAAAAAAAATGGCCGATATACGAGCAGAGACACGACAAGGTGATTTTACAATATCACAAATCTAAGCCACATGTTTCAAAACTGGTGAAAACCTACTTTGAAACGCTTTAATTGGAAGTCCTAACCCACCCGCCCTATTCATCAGACATGGGTCTGACCGATTATCACTTGTTCCGATCAATATAACATGGTTTGGCTGAGCGGCATTTTCGTTCTTATAAAGATGCCAAAAAATGGATCGACTCGTGGTTAGCCTCAAAAGACGTGTCGTTCTTCGGGAATTGTTATTCCTTCATGGAATTTAAATGCTGTCAGAAAGATGGTAAAATGTAGTGACTAGCAATATGCAACACTTTCAGTGACATGTTTCTTACTAAATTTTTTAATAAATATCACTTTTCATCACAAATTCATAACTTATTCAAGGTCCATATATATATATATATCTTTATATCGTTTATGAAAAATGTAACTGCAGAGACAAAAACAAATGCTCACTTGACGAAGTTTATAAAACAGAAAGAGTTATTTACAAAGCAGAAGTACAAGGTATAGATGACTAGAGACAAATATACCAAGGATGAACTGAAAGAAATTAAAAAAAACGTTGGTATAACCAGAAATCTACATGGAGAGCCTTAAAAATTGTACCAAACTAGCCAATCACGAAAAACGAAAGAAATGGCAAAGAACCTCATGTAACTTATAAAAAGGCCACACCTTTTTATGATGGTGACGTCTTCAAATTGTGCCAAGAACAAAAGTTAGCGATAGTATCATTTCCAGAAGGAAGAGGGTTAGTTAAAGAAAGTTCTGAAATAATATCTGGATCAGTCCATCAAAAGATATATTTTAGGATCATACAAAACGGATGAAACTGTTTACAATTCTTGATCAGCTCCTTCCTTATTTTAAGTTTTCAGTTATGCGTTCTGAAAGTTCCTATTACTCGTTCGAAAAGATGTTGGAAGATCAGTTGACATAAAACGCCTGAAGATACCGAAAGGTTGCGTAATCGATTGAATTATATATATATATATATATATATATATATATAAAGGAAGACTCAACTCATCGTTTAGATTGGTTGTAATTTATAAGCAATGGCGTGTTGAGTTTTCCTTTATAAATATCATATTGCTCTGGATAACATCCATTGAGCTCTCTATACAGACATAATACTTAATATTTTATATTAAGTTGATCTTGTTGGATTATCCTCACCATTTACGAACTGGACATTCACACACACACACACACACACACACACACACACACACACACACACACACATACATATATATATATATATTTATACACTTATTCACAGACAGTCCTGTTTTGCTGTATCATAGCTCATCATTGCGGCTAGACATCAGATTGCTTCCAGCCAGGATTGAAACCCAATCGATTTTAAATCAGTCGGAGATTCTATCTGTAAGCTATCGGTGCACGGCGTTGAAAGGCAGATTGTTTAGCGTGTTATATACACAATGTAAACAAACCCCAGTAGCCAAGAGTGTTTAATTCATTGCTGAAGAACAATGCTTAAATAGCGGTGGGTAGCTACTATATATAAACAAATATTTGGAGGTACAAAATTTTTATACTATTTTAAAAACAAGGCATTTATTAATAGTCTCAAAGGCTCTTTCGTCCAACATCTCATCAGGAGAAAAAATCGTTGAAAAATTAATTAAGCGAAATGAACAGTGACGACGAAAATGAAGAGCAAAAAAAACAAAAAAACAAGAAGGAAACACGATAAAATAAATATACATATGATTATATATACTTATAACGAGGGGAGGGGAATTCACGTGTAAGTAATTAGCGAGAGACAGTTAAATTAGAATATCCCATAACAAATTCAGAAACTTCATAAAATCCTTCTGCCGGCAGAGAGAAGGTTTCCGTAATGATATAGAGACTGATTCCAAAATCTTTAAATGATTATTGGAACCAGACCAATTTTTCGGATCTGGAATTGCAGGAGGGTACAATACCGGGTTTAGTTTTAGTTCCACAGTTGGTTTTTATGGAACTGATAACACTTTACGTATTACTAGTACAGGAATAGTTAATCTTCATTGTTTTTCTATTAAATATTTAATTAAGAGGGTTATCTTTGTGAAAATATTAACTTATTAATTTGAGAAAAAAACTGTCCAATGTTAATATTCAATAGTCTACAGGAAAGGGTGTTGAACCATATAATCTTTATTTTGTTATGTTTACTTTTAGTCTATTTACTTTGCACTTTTATTCAGATTTGCTAGTGGATGCTAACTAGGTTAATTTATCTTTATAGCCGCTACACTAGAGGGCTTTGTCATACAGTTTTTTGAAATCGTTAAAAATCCTAAGATTAGAAGATAATTGGCTAATTCTTGTATTAACAGTCCTAGGTATCTGTTATACAATGGCATTAGGATGGTTAGAATTAATGTTATCATAGCTAGGGCTTTCATTTTCTTTGTGGTAAAGTTTAAAATAATTATTATCGAGGTGAATACACACACACACACACACACATACATACCTATATATATATATATATATATATATATATATATATATATAGGTATGTAAATTAATAAATATACATATGGGAATACATACAAATATAAAAAATATTATTCAGGTGTTCGTAAAACAGCACCCAATGTAATATAAACAAAGCTATTAACTATATATCAATAAATATACATCTTCTCCCACGTCGGTAGCATGACTCAGAGTATTATGCATTACGCAATCATCAAGTTCATGTTCCGAATTGAGCATTTAAGAAATTTTAATTTAAGTTCACGCGATGTTCGTGGAAGTGGAATTTTATAATGTTAGCGTATTATTTTTTTAATTTATCGACAGCATAATATAAACAGACCAAAATTATATGAAGATAAAAAAATATTAATATTTAGGGAGATGAGTTCAAAGGTGGGGGTCTTTCATAATTATTATTAATAATAAATAATATTTGCGAGAAAAAGAAAGAAACAAAGAAAGAGAGAGAGCAAGAGAGTGAGAAAAAACTAACGGATCAGTATTTATCTGTCTAAGTACTTATGTATTTTACGTTATCTATCTATCTATCTATCTATCTATCTATCTATCTATCTATCTATCTATCTATCTATCTATCTTATATATATATATATATATATATATATATATATTTATTTCTCTTTTCCAATCTTTTCACTCTTTTCCTTTATTATTTTATTTTTTTTTTCAATTGGAGTAGATAGACTAAACTATCGCCCGGTTCACACTCCACCCACATCTATTGAACAGGTGAAGAGGCTCATCCCTTGTTTCCTGTTTAGGATGCGGTTTCCGGTTTTCTCTTTTCCAATCTTTTCACTCTTTTCCTTTATTATTTTATTTTTTTTTTCAATTGGAGTAGATAGACTAAACTATCGCCCGGTTCACACTCCACCCACATCTATTGAACAGGTGAAGAGGCTCATCCCTTGTTTCCTGTTTAGGATGCGGTTTCCGGTTTTCTCTTTTCCAATCTTTTCACTCTTTTCCTTTATTATTTTATTTTTTTTTTCAATTGGAGTAGATAGACTAAACTATCGCCCGGTTCACACTCCACCCACATCTATTGAACAGGTGAAGAGGCTCATCCCTTGTTTCCTGTTTAGGATGCGGTTTTCGGCTTTCTCTTTTCCATTCTTTTTACCCTTACGTAGCCCCCTGCGCATCAGTGGCGTTACTGCCTTGCTCGGGGTGATATGATTAAAAAAAAAAAAAAAAAAAATATATATATATATATATAAATGAAAACGAAGAATAAGAGCAATGAATATTTATTATTAATTATTACGTGAGAACATATGAAAAACTGCTACAAAATTGAAACTTTTTTTTCGACGTTGAAAGAACTGAAGTTGTAGGATAATTGTTAATGTTTATTAAATCGGCCTTGTGTCAAACATAACCGAACTTAGGAGTATTCGCTATCATCAGAAGGTTTTCAGCAGGTTGGAGATTGGTTGGAATGTGTGGAGGAATAAAAATAGTTAATATAGTTTAAAATAGATAAATATAGTTAATAGCTTTGTTTATATTACATTGAGCGCTGTTTTACGAACACCTGAATAATATTTTTTATATTTGTATGTATTCCCATATGTATATTTATTAATTTACATACCTATATATATATATATATATATATATATATATAGGTATGTGTGTGTGTGTGTGTGTGTGTGTGTGTGTGTATTCACCTCGGTAATAATTATTTTAAACTTTACCATAAAGAAAATGAAAGCCCTAGCTATGATAACATTAATTCTAACCATCCTAATGCCATTGTATAACAGATACCTAGGACTGTTTTGCATGTTTAAATAGAAATTTCTTGATAGAAAAGGATGACATAAATTGAAGAAGTTCGTGCTCAATGAGAAAGTTAAGGGTATCAAGAGTTCATAGTAGTGTGTGTGCATGTATGTATGAGCGTTTGTTTATTAGGAATGTCTTTAAAGTTATCGCCCAGTGTGAATGGTGAAAGAGCTGGACGGTGAAGAAGAAGGAGGTGAGAGTGAAAGAGAGTGGTAATAATAATAATAACGATCGCTTGACGTTTGTCAAGAGTACGTGTTAACTGCGCTCATCTTAATTCTTTGACAAACGGTCAAGCTTGCTCGTCTTTTATTTCGTTTGGGAATTCACTCCCGGATGTGACCTTTCCATTGAACGAAAAACATTTCGCATCGAGGTGTGAAATTTCGCAAGTTTTGTGTGTGTTAAGCAAAGTTTGTAACTTGGGGAAAATTTGTTTATTTCAAACAATGAGTCAGATTTGAATTTAATTCTAGAATTTGTTTTGTGTTTTGTTCACTCCAGAACAATGTCTCAACAGGTAGTTGCGAACAACTTGATTAGACATGTACTAGGAAGATATCCAATTTAGAACTGATAGCGTGCGGCATTTTCAAGTTTTCTTTCTGATTTATGCATTGACAAAAACTAAGGGCTCTAAAATTCCCAATGTGGTTTCCGCACACGTGGAAACCAGACGTTTTAAATTGTTTTTCGAGATTACTGTTCATGTTAAGCAGTTACGTTACAGGAGAAAAGCCGGACCAAGTGTTTCTTGATCTACTCTTGCACATGTGAAGATATTGGTCAATGAGATAGAAACACTAGAAGTGGTTTCATGCTTTTAAATTCTGCATGACGCTCTTCACTTATATATATATATTATGTGTGTGTATGTGTGTGCGTTGTGTGTGTGTGTGTGTGTGTGTGTGTGTGTGTGTGTGTGTGTGTGTGTGTGTGTGTGTGTGTGTGTGTGTGTGTGTGTGTGTGTGCTTACTGATTGGATGCGTTTATTACATGTATCCTAATTACGTGGATGAATGTTTATATAAAAAAACTCAACTTATTACCTTGTTCTAAATTCCTTTCCAACCCAAACGGAAGATGGCCTCAAATTCCTTCAAAATATATTCTATGTTCTCTGTATGCATTAATCATATTAATGTTTCTGGAGAACAGAGAAGAAAACGAACAAAACATTACATATCATTTTGGTTTCTATTATCGTTAACACGCACACATATTTATTTTTAGACATGTATCTGAGATATATAGACAGATATATAAGGAAAAACAAACTAAGACAATGTATAAAAATGTTTTAATGAAACTTTACGTATATCATGTAAGGCACGTCACTGAGTGCTTTATCCTTGCGGCTTTGTGCCACATCTATTCTACACTTTATATTAATTCTCTCTGTATAAAGTTTATCAGCTATTGCCATGTACATCAATTTAGCATAAAGACACAATGGTTCCGTCTTTTCATCAGTACGGTTCACGTTCCTTCCCGTTTAATTTATTTTTTTAACTTTTTATTATTAGTTTAGCTTTATCGCTTGTTTCCTGTTTAGGATTGGGTCTCCAGTTCTTTCTAAGTTCTTTTTCAATTCTATACTCCTGAAGCTTGTCCTTCCTTACGCTAATAAAACTCCATACATTAACCCCCTACCTCTTGGGTCTTGTATTGAGGGAACATTAGTAATTAAAAAAAGAGACAACGTTTTATAATAAACAACCTGAGCAATTCTTTAAAATATTTAAAAAGTTAAAATATCACAGTCCCCAAAAAAGTTTCTGTTTACTGCATAAGTTCATAATATAAGGTTATGAAATGCGTTGGTTCATCAAATGCAAGAACAGCAGCACTAGGAGTCTCGTAAAAGCACTGAAATGCAAATCCCAATACTAAGGGGGATAATCTGAGCTTACATTCAAACTATACGGGAAATAATAATATTGATGTAAGGGAGACAACTTCGTTTAACCTTTAACGTTCCTCTGACAAAATTGAAGAAAGGCAACCGAGATAAAAGGATTGGTCAATTAAGCATGACGTCACAAGTAGTATTAAGCGAAGCTGCTGAAAATGAATGCTTTTTTAAAATACAGAAAATATTTAAAATTACATTTAAAAAGAAGAAATACGGATTCAAATTTCATCTTAGAACTTTATTCAATATTCAGTCAGCTAAGTGGCATACATGATACACGCATGAGCGATCGTGTTTCTTTCGATCCATGACTCAGTAGGAAAAGATTTTCCTGCAGTAGGTTTCAATTTTTTCTGTGGTAGACTGGTTGTCAACCAAGGCTATAAAACTCAATCTATCCTGCTAATTCAACCCATAGCTGGAGGGAGGGGAGATGAACTAATACTTTTTTCAAGGATACTTGCGCCTAAGTGAATTTAATGAATTCAAACGGAATGAATTCGGCTCTCCGATTTCTCATGTCGATCCAACATCTATTTCACTACAACGCATATTATTAATTTATAAAAATAAAGAAAACGTTTTATTCCGTAAGGTTCCGATACTGACAACTGAACTTGACAAACTATTTTTTTTCATATTAGACGAACCAGGTTTCAACATTTTCATTATATCATTATTTTCGGTTCGAGTTACATGTTACTTTTGAAAATGGCCTGGTTTCTGTTATTTAGTAAAGCTCTTTGTGATTATGCCAAAATACATCAAAGATGTTTAAAATCCTCCAAGGACTTCTGCTTTTAACTAATATGAATCAACGCCAGATTTTTAGTATATATCCATTCTTAATTTAGAAGTGATTCTGAAACCCTGCATAATAGCTAAGATTTTTGCGTATATCCTACAGAAATTTTGAAAACTGGTGCAGCATAATCTTACCTGTTAGTTTTTCATCGCTATGAACGGATGTTTCCTCACGGAGCTTTCGTACCTTGAGCGCCTTTTGGGACAAACTCGGCCCAGACATCAAATGGAACTCGTGCATACGGTCCATCGCTGAAGATGCTGGAAAAATTGTGAGTTTGGGTGTACCGCTGCAGCAAGTATCTGACTCCTCGTGCTATCCTCTACCTTTACAAGAGCAAGATCAGGCAAGGGCAGGAGCTGTCCAGTCTTTGCTTTCCACTCTCCATATAGTCCAAAAGCATCTTCACCTACTTGTTGGTGATAAATCATTTGCCGCCCTATAAACCCGTTTCTCACAGACTAGACGTCGCAAGCGTCGCGCTGCTCTGTCGCTATTTCCATAGAAAGTGTTCAGATGAACTACACTCCTTAGTTACACCAGTCTTAAACTTCACAGCTAAGACCCACTATGATACGAACATTGTAGCGAACCATATTCTTCGAATTCCTTTGTTGAGATGTACGTTTCACTCGAGCAAATTCCTCCCGCGAAGGGTTGCTTTGTGGAACCGAACTTCCAAGGGGTTGCTTCCTCGATCACGACAGCATTAACATCTCACTGTTTTGCTGCTATTCTTATGAAAAGTGTTTAGATGAACTACACTTATTAGTTATACCAGCCCTTTTCAAAATTTATAATTACAATTACACGTTGTTATGCGTTTATTTAAATTTTCTTGTTCTCTGGTTGACATACATTTTTTTATAATTACAAATATGAATAAAATAATTGTTATCATTGTTATTTCTTTATATTATGGTAAAAAAGAAACATTGTAGCAGTTTCACATATTTTCTAATCTTGTAAATAAACAATCTAATAAATAAATTGTGTTTAATGTTTTTGTTATCAGTTCTCGAGAAGAAAAAACATTCATAAATTCTGTTACATATGTTTGGATTTTAACACAGTTCTAAAAATTGCTATTGTAGATGAAAAAATACATGCATGATATATATACAGTACTAACGGTATCAAGGAAAAAACGTCCTTAAAACACATCGTTTTGTGGGAGAAGAGATATTTGTGTGTGTGCTGGGTAAACTTTGTCCGTGCTTCAGTTATTCAGTTATTTGTACTTAAGAAACAAAATCTTTCAAATTTCTGAAAACAAATCTTAAAGATTTAATGACATAAAGTTTAATAAACTATTTTCAAACTCTAGTTGTGAATATAACCTACTTTACTGAATTCTAAATTTACATTGAATATATAATGATAATGAATACAAAAATCATCAAACCAAACTAACGTAGTGAGCGTGGGAATAACAACCACCAATATCGCATTAAAATCTAGGGCGTCTACAGGTTCAACCGACCGAGGAACTCCAACTGCTATTCCGCTATTCGCCCGGTTTATTTTAATTTACTTAACAAAGAAATTTAATATTTGAGCTGGGCGGGGCGCATTGGTAGTGATGATGTGAATTTGTCCCAAATTAAAACTTTAACATGTCACGCCACTTAACATACTGTGTAAAAAAAAGTTAGAAGGGATTTTAGTGTTCAAAAACCAAACGTAAAACCAAACGTTAGTGACAGAACAGGGAAATCATATATATGACAGACATGTATATGCATGCTTACTTACGAGTAGTGTCCTGCACACACACACACACACACACACACACACACACACACACACACACACACACACACACACACACTATGCAATAATTATATCCTTTAAAAAACAGTACTTACTCACGCATCTACACAGCGTTCATTCAGTCATGAATTTGAACACTCTCGGCTACTGTATATAACACGCTAAAGTCCGCTTACCGAGCTCCCATAGCTCAGAGATAGAAACGGCGGTTGATATCAAATCGGTCGGGTTTCTATCCTGGTTAGAAACAATCGGATGTCTAACCGTACTGATGAGTTGTGATACAGCGAAACAGTCTACGGATGACTATATATATAGGTACATTTAAGGATTTGCAAGGAAAAAGCCTACATCATGATCCAAACTTAATAAAACAAAATTTTATCGTCAAAATCTCCATGCTATTATTAAAATAATAAATGATAAGTATAAGAAATTTTACTTTTGCGGGGAAAAACACATTGATTTGGAAATTCTTTCAAAAATCAAATAATTGTTGGATTTAATGAAACTTTCAGGACTTATACACAAATGAATGAAATTCTTTTTTATAAATGTTTCGTTTTTATCTTGGAGGAAATATTTTTTGCATCTGTTACCTTCCTCTATTGAATTAATTTTATGAAATTTCTAGAAATTCATTTTTGTAGGATTCATATTAGTTAAAAGCAGAAGTCCTTGGAGGATTTTAAACATCTTTGATTTATTTTGGCAAGACAGGTCCACCAGTTACCGAAAATTCCCTCTGAATCTTAAAATAACAAATAAAATAAAACGAAAACATTCTTTTAATTAGAAAATCTGCTAATTGATCTATAATGTTATATCATAGAAAATTTAGTGTCAAGAATTTTTTTCGATAAATAATTAACTTTTTGCAAAAATTGTTTTCGTTTATTTTTAATTACATTAGAATAGTTTATGAAGCTTTCAATCGTTTCAAATTCTTTATTAACGTATCGGTTAGGTGATACTGCTATTAAGTAAAATTTATATATTACTAATCATAAACGGAACAGCTTACTACAATTTAGCGGCTACCAGTATTTTTAAAAAGTTGAATTTTGTTTAAATGTGGCTAACATCTGTCATTTTAACGATTACTAAAATAAATAAAATAAAATTGATTACAGTCAATTTAAATTCGTTTTGAAATTTGACGATCTTACTGGAAAAATTAATTTTAATCTGTTAGTCTGAAATAAAAGATTTTAAAAAAATTTTGTTTTTAAAAATTAATTTTAAACCTAAGGTATCGCTTTTCTTTAGAGGTAACAATATATTTGTATTACATATAAAAACTTCAAATTTTAAAAATCGGGTGCCCATTTCGACGCGTGAATTTAATACCCGTCTCATCAGCGAGAACAAAACATTATGGGAAAATAAATTAATTTGTTTATATTTGTGTAAAAAATGAAAGTGAGAGTAGGAAAAAGGAAACTTGGTGTCGAAACTTTTAAATTTTCCATTTTAGTAACAGAAGCGAAAGAGAGATACAATAGAATAAATTAAAAATTAAAAACTGTGAATCAGTGAAGTAAAAAATAAAGTAAATAGTCTGTGTTTTCTATTTTTATTTTTTATTTTCTACTTACCTATATATAAACAAGAAATTCGCCCTCAGAAACAAAAGGTACTTGATATGTAAAGCCACAAATTTATTCGCCTGAAGAGAGTCAATCTTAGACTCGAAAACCCTTGTGTAGCGTCACAAATACCATTATGGACACTTAAAATATCATACTATGTATTAATATCTTTATACAACAATAAATATACACTTTAAACTAAACGTTCACAGCTTCTCACACTTTTTATTCTATACCAATTTCTCTCGTTGCAACAACCCTATTTCCTTTTCTGATATATATATATATATATATATATATATATATATATATATATATATAATAAGAATTTTAGTTTAAGTTTATAATAAAAACTGTTTATCGCAACTAATAATATCGTGGATCATTACCCTTTTATTTCCAAAGACCTATTTACTTTGTCTTTATATTTTGCCATGGAGTGTGTTTATCTAGCAAACGAGGAATGGATAATAATTATGAGTGCAAAACGATCCTTACTCATCCACAATAATGAATAATGGAAAAAACAAAAACAAATGTGAGGACCTCTTAGACATTACAAAGAGATCTCTAGACTCAGCTAAGTCCTCAAACTTTCTTGGACTATTTATTTTATATAACCTTACGGCGTATAACGATATCAATATTGAGGGTATAAAACTGTACAGGGGTGATAGTCTTATAGTTACAAAAAGATTCCACTAATATTGTGATTTTCAACAATTAAAAGTATTGTTATTGTAATCATTACTTTTTTAGTATGTTGTTGATTACTTAAGTTGTTATATTGGTTTAAAATTCTATTATTATTTTTTTATGATTTTCTCAAGGTTATCCATACAGTTATAACCCAATTTAAGATTTTTTCTATTAAAAACTTTGCTAAGGAAGTTATTTTTAATCAAGTGTTTCTCAACTAATTTGAGGAATTTATGCCCTAACTTAGTACTAATCATTTGGTTAAATGGGTTGTATACCAAATTTTTTTTTTATCTTTCTATTATTATTATTATTATTATTATTATTATTATTATTATATTTGTTATATTTAATGTCAGGGCATTTGTAGCCTGTGTTTTTGAGGGCAGTGTCATAAAATTTGCTGTGTCTATAAAAGATATCTTCACTAGAGGAGATGCTACTAATTCTGTTTTCAATAGAGAAGAGAATATGTTTGATAATAATATTTGAATTAGAAAATTAATATATAGGGATTTGAAATCTTAAAGTTAAATATAAAACAAATTTAAAAAAGTAAACTTCTTGGATGTAACACTTTATTTAGTTGATAACAAATAATAGTTGGATTTTGAATAAAATTTCAGGACTTATTCATAAATGACGTAAATCATTTTTGAAATAATTATTTTTAGAAAATCTTGGTAAAAACACTATTTTTACATATGTTACCCTCTACCAATTAATTTAATGTGTCAATCGATAAAAATGGCCAAAAAATTGAACTTTATTTCTTAATCAAAAACATTTTAGATTTCAGTCAATATAATTTTAGTTTGAAATACACCAGATTATTTTTTTTACTGGAATTAATAAAAATAATCTCTTGCATTTAAATTAAAGCTAAAATTAAAGCTTCAAGAAAACTTTTTTTTATTTTAAAAATTCAATTTAAATTTAGATATCGAAAATGAGTAGAGGTATATACATCTACCCTAAATCTGACTACCCCCGATTAATCATTCCTCCTATCCATCATGACCTGGCTTTATATTGTTCCATTGAGACAAACCCTCCGAAATACTTCTATCCTTAATTGTCTGGATATGGTAACAGTTGTGATGTTTTTACGTTTCTATATATAATGATTCCTAATATAGTAAATTGTAGTTTGTACATGTTCTAAAGTATATATATATATATATATATATATATATATATATATATATAACAGGGCTGTTTGTCGTTAAGTTACGGTTTTTTCTTGTTTATATAGAATACAATAAATAGCCAACCAAGAAACCCAACTATGACCCAGAAAAAATAAACCGTCACGTGGCAAAACATACCAAAACACTAAGAAAAATTTCAAACCAATGTCAACAAAACAAAAGGGCCCATCCCGACTAAACAAACAACCATTCACACATACACTAAAAAATAAAAATAAAAACAGATAAAAAAACTACACAATAAAAAAGAAATAAAAAAAATGAACCCAATATAAACAAGAAGAAAAAATAACTAACCAATCATAAACAAGACTATTCCCATAATATCACACCATATATTATATAAGAAAGAAAAACCCGTAACTTAACGACAAACAGCCCTGACGAGTGAGAACATCATAACGATGTCCTCACAAAACTTTGCATTTGGCACAAACCCATTTTATAAAAAGATAAACTCTTTGTACCTATCAACGCACTATCTAGACCACGAGATCAACCACTTTACAATAAAATACCTGCTTGCCAAAATACGTTTTATCAGTAAAACCACTGAAAACAACAACCTTGACGCTAAATACTATCACAATTAAGCACTATATATATATATATATATATATATATATATATATATATGTGTGTGTGTGTGTGTGTGTGTGTGTGTGTGTGTGCGCGCGCGCGCTTAGGAAGCATAAATTCATTCAAACATGTTTCATTGAATAATATTGATATATTGTATTTTATTTTTATACTGATCCATTACAGTTCTCCAATCAATTTCTTGGTGTTAGTGGGGAAATTCATCAAAGAAGGCACCGTAGTTTGTTTGCTTTAACCCAAGTACTTTTAATCTTTTCCAGAATCATTTTAAGGGATGACTTAAAAAGACAAACTTATTATAACTACGATAAAATCTGCATTGCGTTATGATAGGGATTTTAAAAACTCGTGCGAATGCGCTCTGTTATAATTATTGTATAATTTTAGAATTTATCTGTTGTAGTTATGGAATGTTTTACAAACCGAGCGTTTCCATTTAACAAATGAAATGCAAGATATCTTGATAATGTTGTAGTCCTCAAGCTAAATTATCAGATACAAGTTTTATTGCACGACATCTAAAATATATTCATGTCTACCTTCACAATACAGAAAAATACTTGTTGAAAATACAATATACTACACCATGTAAATAATAAATAAAAACTTCAAATTCTCGAGGCCCTCTATATCAAATCATCTAGCAAAAACTAAAAAAATATATTACGAATATAGCAACAGCATAGCGAAGTGCATATTGCATTTAATGGCATTTTACATTTCTACCAATTCCTGGTCAGCTACCTTATATTGAAACAATATATCTATATTAAACAATGATATATATATATATATATATATATATATATATATATGTGTGTGTGTGTGTGTGTGTGTGTGATTAGAAACAAGTATAACTTCTTTATAACATGAAATGTAAAATGTGAACTGAGTGATGACAGCTTGTCATTATTTACTTAACATGTCCGGTTAAGTATGGTGGACCAGAACTGACATAAATTTATGAAACCTAAGTGAACGTTTCGTTTCTGGGTTTTAACTAAGTAATTTTAAAAACATTCACATAATATTTTCAGCAATTATCTATTGTTTTATTGAATTTTAGTTACTTTTACTTTATAACCTTACGTTTGAAGATGCTTTCTGAAAAATAAAAATAATATAAAACTTCCTTTTAAATTAATTTTAAATTTTAATAACAGAGAATGAAACTATATAAGATGTTAGAGGTAACTCAATAATTTATGAAATGTTATATTTATTAATTTATATTTTTAATATTATTCTTTAGTAATAATATTTGTTATTATGATGTTTATGACATGGTAAATGTTATAAATTATTTAAATTTATAAATTTATTAAATGTTTATCCTAATTTACATTTTCGTATTAACTACATAATTGTTTGCACTATTATTTTATTTAATTATAATGCAATAACTTGAACAATATAGCTAAAAAATGAAAGCGTTATCAATTTTTATAAACTTTAGTTTTCACGAATTAGTGAAAAAACCTACATTCACGATTAATTTAAAAAATGAGGAAACTAGGAATTAAAAAATAAAACTTATTTATATTTTGAAAATCACATCTGGTCGGGTGCCCCAGTTATTCTCCTCAGGGTTCATGACAAAATACAACGGAGAATCTGTAATGTGATCGATACCGACTTGGCAGACCGGCTGCAGTTACTCTCTCACCGGCGTGTCGTGGCTTCCCTGTGCCTCTTCTATAAATACTTTCACGGCTTCTGCTCCGATGAACTTAGATCACTGATGCCCCATAGGTACGAATTTGCAAGAGATCCTAGATTAGCAACTAGGTCCCACCCTTTTACAGTGAAACCGATAAAATTTAACCGCAATTTCTACTCCAACAGCTTTTTTTCTCGCACTTCCCACCTGTGGAATTCCCTTCCACATACTTGCTTTCCCGACAGCTACAATCTCCAGGAGTTTAAATGTAAGGTCAATTGACACCTCCTAACACACTAACTCGCATCCATTCTCTCAAACACTCTTCCCATCTATCCAACCCTCATCTTCAATATCCTTACCCGTCTGTCACCCTCCTTATAACATTTTCTCTATCTAACCACTCTTTCTCATCGCTTTTCCCTATGTAACCCCCTGCGCAATAGTGGCAGTGGAATACATTGCTTGGGGTGAAATGATTAAAAAACAAAGAAAAAAGCCTGTTGAGTGTTGAAACGTACACAAGAAACACGGAAGTGAAATGAAAGAATTGTACCTTGCCGACAGTTTATATAAAGGTTGTGTAAACAATTCCATGTAGCTGTGGAAAGAAATATAAAGGAAAAATAGGCCACCTCCTTAAGGTAAGGCTACAAGAACATAGCAAGGCCGTAACAAGAGGGAAGATAAAAAAAAATAGGCGTAGCTGACCACATATGGAAGGAGAAAGGGGATCACTGCCCCCTATATGATGAAGTTGAAATAATAGATCGAGAACACCACCGGAAATTACGTAACCTTAAGGAATCAGCGCATATGCTAGGCTACAATAATCTTCTAAAGTATCCAAGCATAGAGATGAATACAATATGGGAACAAGTAATATGGAGGGCCAGAGAAAATTATTAGTGTCAAAATTGCAATATGAACTCTGGTAAGGAAATACTAGATAAAACCATTAGCATCAAAAATCACAATAAAAAAGTGGTGACTGAACATCAGGTTTATAAGTCCCAGAAATTCAGTTGTTCTTGCTCTTAAGGACACATAGCCCAGTGGATATAGACGTTGGTTAGTTTCAGTGAATTGACTCAACGAGTTGAGAGTTCAATACCAGGGGTGAACAAGTAAATAGAGAGCGACTACCAAAAGAAGCTTCGCACAAGGAATGAGAATGATATACCCTAGTGATCGTAATAAAGGGTTCGATTCGAAATTCCTAATACCTGAAGAAAGCCGGAGCGTACAACGGCCAGAAACTTCTTACAAATGACAACAAAGATGAGGACAATAGTCTGAATAATGTAAATAGTGAATATACATTTATATGTAGTTAAACAGTACATCATAATTTCCATTGGCCTTAATCGTTTGAGAAATCGTTTGGAAAACGAACCTGCAAACTATCACACCGAAGAAATGCCGTTTTTAGATCAGACGTGTCTTTACCAATCGATCCACAGAAGATTTCATGGAAGACAAAGTTCAATTTCACCTTTATATAGTTTTTTTTTCGAACGATTAATATCTGCTCAGATTGTAACCGAATGCATACAAACTCAACCGAAGACAACATTATGGAATTTAACGGAAATCTACGAAACTGGCATTATTTGAATTTTTGTTTGTTTAACATTATATATATATATAACTTTCCTGTCACGCTCATGGAGAGGGAGATAATAGCGAATCAGAATCAGCTCAGTTCATTCTCCTTACTACTAGTTATTAAACTTTACTACCAGTTAAGAAAGCTCTTACTGCGTGTTTCCTCTTTTTAACTGTCTTTTTTGCAATAATTATATGATCGATCGAGTAGTGAAGGATATATATATATATATATATATATATATATATATATATATATTCTCTACTGTCAGGTACAGGGAGAAAAACCTGAAGAGGAAACAGCAAATAATCCTCTAAAATATTTTGTCGTCATTTTTGACAGCAGTGGTACACTCGTTCTGTAATAAAGAGCATTCGTTTTATGCATGTATATCCGGCTTAGAATTTTAAATTACATACTTAGACACTTAGATTCGTACATATTTTGATTCAACATCTTCCAGATAAGATGTTGATAAACAATTTATTTATCTCCTCTTTATATAAGCGAAGTTATTTCTAAATTAAGACATACATCATAGCATTAGAAAGTATGGCAGAAAGACACATATTTAGTGTCTCACATTTAAACGCAATCTCAATCAATTATTTTAAAATAAACAGTGGGAAAATTAATGAATTTTAGAATATATTTTTTTTTAATAATAGACAATTTTTAATTATTACTAAAAATATAAAACAGCTAAACTTTTAACAAAAATTATAAAACAAGTTTCTGTTTATTTACATACATAAATACAAAATCATTCAATTCTTTTTTTTTTTAATTGAACAGTATCAACCAATTAAATTAAAATGAAAATGAAAAGATTAAAATCATACATTGGCAACCTAATCTACGTATTATATGAAAGTAACATCAGTAGTGTACAAATATACCATGAACAGTTCCGTGTTCATTAAAATAAGTAACAAAAATTTTATTTCACACAATAAAACTTATTAATTTTAAATATGAGAAGCATTTTCAATTAATAATAGCTACATAAACATTAAACTACTCCTACAAAATATTTATAAACCAATAACATGCAATAATGTGCTTACATCTTAAACACGCCAATTAAACCGTACAACATTAAGCCATAGAATACAAATCAAAAACGTTGTTTTATTACTTATAATAATTTAGGTAGATACCGCTAAAATATCGCGTGGTCGAATTAGCAAATATACCACGTGGTACTTCAGGGTCAATTATGAATAAATAAAATAATAAAATTCTAGAGCCGATTTCTTAGAAAAAGGTATTAATATCAAAAGTGCCACAAGGTCCACGTAACTGCTGATATTTAATAAAAATGTTTGAAGAAGAAAAGAGCAAGACCTAATCATTGATAATAACAAATAGTTTTGCATCTGTTGATGCAGGTTTTAAAATTTGTGTGTGTTTTAAAAACTAGTTGTTGTTTTTTTGTTTTGTTTTCAAACGTTCAACCATTTATGAAGACAAAATAACGTTTTCTCAACAAAGTGAAAATCGGTTATACATTTTAAATTGTATTTATTTATTTGAGTTCATAGATATAGGATTTGTAATCTGTATAGGACTATTTTTTCAGACGTTTGCATAGCATTAGAACAAGTATGGAGGAAAACTATTCTATTTAACTTTTTTTTCAACAATATTAAATTCAGCTATTTGTTTTTACAGTGTCTTGGTGGTGTAAATATAATCTTCTTTTAAATAAATAGAACAAATAAAGCATTCGCAATAGAAAGAAATAAAAATCATTGGAGAAGACATCATCCAGTTTAAAATGTACGAAAATTAAGATATATATATATATATATATATATATATATATATATATATATATATATATATTAACAACTTCAGACTAATTAGCAAAGCATAAGAAAAAGTCAAACATTTATTTAAAAATTAATCAACAAACAGCATTTTCAAGGCTTTAGAAGATTTTAGTCTTTTTTTCCCCTGTGTTACTTTCTTTTTTTTCTGTTTTAAAAGTTTTTTGGTTGATAAAATCTAGTCAGTAAAGTTTGAGTAATTGTCTGGTCGTTTTTTGTTTATTGAATTTTTTCTTTAATGGCGCGTGGTTAGGTCGACCATTTAGCAGCTGGATTCTCCAATCAGTGTCCCCAAGTAGCCCTTTACGTTTCGAACTTTGGAGTTCATCCCCCACATAACATAAGACATAATGATGTCATCCAGAAGGTGGCCCTGAAACTGGAAAAGTAAATATTTTAGTTCAAATTAGGAATTTATATTCACACAACTGTAATTTTATTTTAAAATTATTACTTATTTGGTTCTTTGCGGACCTTAACTCTATCTGCCCAAAAGCTCAAAAGCGAGATCCCTAGTGAGCCTTGTACTCATTACAATAGCGAATAATCCGTAAGCAGCGTTTTTCAATCAAGATAAATAACAAACTCTTTTCACTAGGTTCATTTATTTAGCATCGATAGTTTATATATATATTCCTTATAATCTGTACATATTAGAATTGCATATATCTATTTGTATTATCTATTTTTATTAATATAAGATTATTACTTTCAGAAAAAACAAATTTAAAGGAAAAAGTTCAAGCCAATAATATTTGAAAAAATATCATTTAACCAGATGTAAGTGCCTGTTTGTTCATAAGAAACCGATTTCAACTGGAAACACAGGAAAACGATGCCGAACGCATATCAGGTGCAGTGTTAGTCCTGTTTTTGTCTTTCGTCTTAAACTGAGGTACCGTGGAAAATTCAAGTTCACTCAAGTAAATAACTGTCAAAAGCAATAGCAGTGAAATATCCTTTTTACTCAGTAGTGTAATTTCTACTTTATTCTTAATTTAAAGCAATATGCATGAACTCAATGAGAACGAACTATATATATATATATATATATATATATATATATATATATATTTATTATAAATTATGTTTTAGAACATGTACATAATTTCTTCTATATATGTCCTCTTCCCTAGAATCATATGTTTGTTTCAGTGTTTGGATTTAAACACTTCCTCGGGGGAAATAAAGGTTTGGAATCATTCTCTGTTTATATTTGGTTCGTTGTTGTCGTGGGGGTTGGTTGCGGTTATTGGTAATTAAGTGAATGTCTCGTTTTGATATGATTGTAGAGAAGAGGACATATATAGAAGAAATTATGTACATGTTCTAAAACATAATTTATAATAAATATTCACTGTTCTATACATCATATATCGTGCACTGTTTTAAATTAATGTTTTGGACGAAAAAATTTTTCTTTTTTCTCTCCTGATTCTATACTCACTCGGATATATATATATATATATATATATATATATATATTATAAAATCAAAAAATAATACAGGCTTACCTCAGAGAAAAACTAGCGATTATGTATGAGCGCTGTACAACATTTAGTTTTGCTTATATTCTGCACTTTGCGCTCACTTGAGTCGGGCACCTCGAGGAGGTGTAAT
Source organism: Ascarosepion bandense (assembly GCA_037127315.1). Lineage (NCBI taxonomy): Eukaryota > Metazoa > Mollusca > Cephalopoda > Sepiida > Sepiidae > Ascarosepion > Ascarosepion bandense. The sequence continues at coordinate 192,218 of JBBBDQ010000385.1, forward strand.
GGTTAGCAAGCTTGTCTCGGTAGAAATATTACAATTGAATAGTGTGTTCGATCCTCACCGGGTGTCCCATATTTTCGGCCTTGTGCCACATCTAAACTGTGATTAGAAAATCACCTCTCACTTGCGTTTGATTTTCTTTTTTCTCGCGACCCATAAAATTTATTTCGCAATCCATTGAAGTTTGAAAAAACATGCGTAAGAGAGTCTCACCTCGCTCTACAAATGAATGAATCTTAGTACGGCACAAGGCCGCTGTGGTGAGGACGCCGGTAGGACAAAAAATAAAAGTATTACGGTTGAGGTCAGTGAAAATATGAAGATAAGTGCTGGAGATCTAAGAAGACTTCTATCGTTTGTCAAAATCTATCTTACACATTTATAAGTATACTAATCGTCCACGCATTGAATATTGCTGCCGCATCTGGTGTAATACTTTTTCTATGTATTTGGATTTTACATAAAACACAAACACCTTGGCTCCAGTCCTTCTCCCACCACTGCAATGTAGATTCCCTGTGACTTTTCTAGAAATATTTTAATGGTAATTGTTCTGCTTAGCTTTCCTCTTTTAGATGTGCGTTGTGGTGCAATGGATATCGAGTACGAATTCCAGTTGAATTCGTTGCATTCACTTACGCGCAAATATCCTTGGAAAAGGTATTAATCCGTCTCTTCTCCCTCCAGCTATCGGTTAAGTAGTAGGACAGATTCAGTTCCATAGCATTGATTGGCAACCAGTCTACCACGGAAAGTAATGGCAACCTACTACCGGAAAAAACTTCTGCCAAGTCATTCATGTAACATTCAAGACATGATCACTCAAGTGTGTATCACGTATGGCACTTAACTGACTGACTAAATTGACGGCGATTTCTCATCACTGGCTACACGTAACCGTATCCTAACAGTTTCTTTTTCTAGTACTTAATGCTTGTGGAACTCTCTTCCGCCTCAATGCTTTCCAATTTGTCAGTCGTTATCTTCTGTCTTTTACTCCCTGTTCTTTTATGGTTCTTTTTCCTTAATAGTATTTTTCTCTTATATTCTTTCACACTAAGTAACCTCTTTGCGTCTTAGTGGCTGTATTTCCTTGCTTGGGAGTAAAATGATTAGAAATGCAAGTTAGAATCAACTAACAAACGACTTGTAATGTAAAGGAACCCAAGTTAAAAAAAGAATATAATTTTAAATGATGACCGCCAGATGTCGCTGACGTAATAAAAATAATTAAGAGAAGAGCGCGATTTAAGAAGAGAAAAAAAAGACACTTGACAATGTAAAGCAATATTTCGACAGTCTGTCTGCTTTCTTTAAGTATTTTTTTTAAAAATTTCAAGTATGAAATATATATATGTACAAAAATTATAAGTCTTTGTACAAGCGTTGGTTGTCTTGTAATGAAGATCAGCTGTACTGATAATCAACGCGTTAAAACGAAGAAAACGTCGCCAGCGTGAAGACATGCAACTGAAACGTGCTTAATATGATGGTGATCTTTTGCCTCTTGAGATTTCAAACAGTTTTTTCTTCGCACTCTTAAGTGTTGGAAAATATTGGAAGATTTTGTTTAATAATAATAATAATAATAATAATAATAATAATAATAATAATAATAATAATACCCCTGTTAGGAGCTTTGGGTATGATAAAGAAGGGTACAGAAAATCGTATGAGCAATATTTTTGGAGACATCAGCATATCAGAGCTACAAAAAATTACTTTGTGTGGAACTCGAAAACTGTTTTCATCTCAAAATATCCTAAATGCGAATCAGTAACTGTCCTACAGTGCCCTTTCTACTCATAGACCTCACAAGGGACTTGGTAATTAGGTACTAAAAATGACACTCTGGCAACATGATATCAATAATAATAATAATTTGGAAACAATAAACCCTACATGAACGATATGCACTTAAAAGTAACGATGTCGATGTGGATAAACACAAAACACATCACTGACTAAAAAGTATATTGTTAAAAGCAGAGGCAGAAATATTTCTAATGGTTACCCAGTACCAAACTGTTCAACAGGAATCAAACAAAAATGGTGTAGACCCAATTAATGAATTTTGTGAACACTGTGTTGAAACGATTAGCAACTTGATGTTTGGCTGTTCAATCCTGATACCGAAGGAATATACATTGGGTTATGAAAGATCTTTAGCCACTCTTGATTACAGCAATTTTGTTTTGTGTAATAACGTCTCTTTTTTTTCAGACAGTACCGTGTTATTATCAAGCTACTTTCATTTATGAACGATAGTAGATATATATTTTGCAATGAAAGTTCATGGAAGTAAGAAAATTGGTGAATTTCAACGACAGCAAATAATAGGATGGCATCAGTGTAGCAAGTTAAATAGAGAAATTGCTGGGTTCTTCAAGGTTAACCGTCAAACGGTTAATATTGTCAAGAAATTTAATAAAGAAAGCCTGCTGTCGTGTATAACAACGTTCAGGAAGACCAAGCATAAAGTCTGATCAAAAGAAAAAGGCGCTGAAGAGGGAAGGTATCAGAAACCGTCGTCAGTGCATCAAAGATGTCGCTAACAGCCTGGAAATGTCACCATATGCAGTAGGAAAGACTTTGAAAGAGCTAGGCTATCAAAGATGAGTTTGAAGAAAGAAGCTCTTGATTTTAAAGTTTAACAAGAACAGTCGTGTGAACGGGGCGAGAGAATTCGAGTGAAAAGATTATGAATTTTCGCAGTCTGTAATTTTGTCAGATGAAAGTAAACTCTGACAATTTCGAATATATATACATATATATACAAAATTCAAACATAAGCACCGTAATGGGGGCGCTAGAGGGTGTCGTCACCGATGTCATCGCGAGGACCACTAGGGGGTTTCGGGTCTTTCAACATCATACCCCACACACCGCGCCGACCCGACCAGAGATGATCAGCCTCCGGCCCACCTTCGATAAGCGTTTTCAGACACTGGAAAATTACGTTTAGACCCGGTACGAAACCCTGCAAATGATTCCGATTGGCGACAGTCAGAGCCACTTTCCATTTAGAGACGAACCGCACATGAGCTCGTCCGAAACATTAATTTAGAAGCAGAATTTTGGGGAATTTTAGCTAACAATTTGGAATATATATATATATATATATATATATATATATATATAGAGAGAGAGAGAGAGAGAGAGAGAGAGAGATAGATAGATAGATAGATAGATAGATAGATAGATATGAACTGATTAATTTATATATATCAGTGTGTGTGTGTGTGTGTGTGTGTGTGTGTGTATTAGGTACTTCCATTTTGCGCTATAAGCAACATAGCATGATAAAAAAGCCCTAAACTAAATAAAAGTTGTATCGTCAAAATGTTTATTTTATAATTCAGAGAAAACAACAAAGTACTTTTTATTATTTGTTTATAGTTTTTAATCCTTTCTAGCACTTTGAAATATTAGTTAAAAATCTTGAATTTTTTTTCCTCAGCGTGTGACCAGAGTTGACTATGGAATTTCTTAATTTGAAAATTCTTGCAAAAATCAAACATTTGTCGGATTTTAATGAATCTTTCAGGACTTTCCCAAATGAATTAGTTTATTTATAAAATTATTATTTTTATAAAATCTTAGTAAAAATATTTTTTACATCTGTTAATCCTTCCCACAACTTAATTTCATAAAATTTCTAGAAATTAAAATCTGTCCGCAAACTTTGTTTTGACAGTTAAACACAGAACTCTTTGGAGAATGTAAATCCTCTAATTCTTTTTTCAAACATTTGCCACTTTCCCGAAAATCTTTTCTGAATAGTAAAATCAGAAAAAATGCAGTAAAACTATGACATAATTCAATTATATATGCTTTTAGTTGATTTTATAAGTAATATATATTAAGGATATTTTTGCAATTAATAATGAATTTTTCCAAGAATTGCTTCATGTTTTTCTTTCTTAAATTATAATAATCAGTAGTTTCAAAAATCTTTTAAAATATTCAAAAATTCATCAAAACTGTGTCTGCATTAGGCTATGTTTGTAAGTAAAGACTGTATTTACTAAGCGAAAATTGAAAAGCTTAATGCAAATCATGACGCTTTAAGATGTTTAAAATATTTTTTTCAATTTGTATATACATGCCCATTTTGAAAGTATGGATTACCATACATGACATTATCAGATAATAAAACCGATGACTAGAATAAACATAAAATCAACATTCCTAAAATTAGATTACGGAAAATATTTCCAACATTTGTAAGATTACTGAGTACTTAAAAATAATACAAAAAAAGTGTTCACCTGTCATCTAATAAAATTATGTTTTTACTGATAAAATCTCCATAAGACAGTAATAAACATGTAAATAGCTTATCAGTGCTTGACAAGTGACTGTCAGGTTTTGAAAGATACGTAAATCTTTACTATTGTTCGTTTTAAAATAGTTTTTTTTTGTTTTACAAACTTTTATTGAAGTAAATAATACTTTTTTTTTTTAAATGAAATGAATTATAGCTTAAATCAGCTAATATTCCTCAAATATAATTTCAGAAAAGTGTATTTTATTTTGGAAGTTGATTTTAATAAAGAAAATTATATCGTGATAAAACGGTTAAAAAGGGTAGTAATAAGCTACTTTTGAAAATTTCCCCAAATCGATTCCAATCAATATAATTTCTGTTTGAAAAATACGCAACTGAATATTTTGCGTCATGGGAATAGTAAATTTCATCCTTTAGCTTAAAAGCTAAAGGATGAAATTTACTATTCCCATAAGGAATAAGGCTAAAATAAAACCTTCGAAAAAGTTTTTTCTGTTAAAAATTCATTTAAAAACATGGATATCGCGTATTTTTAGCGAAAATGTCTTAGAAGTACCTATATACACTCTTGTAGAAATTTATTAAAACAAAACAAATAATGTCTTCATAAGATTTTTCACACTTTCCCTGATCACGTATACATCGTCCCCGAGCGTTGTTTTTCTCTCCCGACCGCATTTTCCTTTATGTTTTGGCCTGTTGGATCCAGTTTTTTTCTTCACCTTGATGATACGACTTGAAAGGCTGATACCAACCAAACAAATTTCATTTTACACACTGAAAATAGATTCATATTACTTCACACCACTGCAAATGATCTAATCTGAGATAAAAACAGGAATCGATTACACCCTGAGATTCCAGTGGGTCTAAAACTGGCTATATGGTGAAAGATAGGAAACTAAAGGGGTTGTTTCAATTAATTTGCACAAGGGTATATATATATATATATATATATATATATATATATATATATATATTGCCGTTACTTTGGTTACAAAAGATATTTTTATATCTTATTTTTTCGTTAACTTACCCCTGTCTACCTCTTTTGTCTTTTCTTTCCTTCCCTTCCCCCTATCACTTCTATCCCTGTGGCACGGTTTAATTTAATTTTTAAATTGTGATTCTTTCATACAGACGTATTGTAAAGTTTGCTAATATCGAATCATGAATCTCTGTGTTTGCTTTTACCCTTTCTTATATCGTGCTGAAAAATTCAAATAAAATAATTTTTTTTTCTTCTTAATCCCACCCCACATTTTTTAACTTCCTGTGTATGGGTATGTTTTGGGGCTTTTTCCGGTATAGAAAATTTGTAACATATTGACTTATATATATATATATATATATATATATATATATATGTGTGTGTGTGTGTGTGTGTGTGTGTGTGTGTGTGTGTGTGTGTGTGTGTGGAGAAAGGGAGAGAGAGAGAGAGAGAGAAAGTAGAGTTTTTATTAATAATACCGCATACCATTTCTAATTCGAAAACTGTTTTTATTGGTTCATTGTCATTCTCTGTGATAAGCGTAAATGTTTCTTCTTCGTGTATCCAATTCAGCAGTTTAGAATAATCAAATGTGCAGAGAAACTCCTGTGGAGAGAAAAAAATCCTCTAGATTTAAATTTCTGATCATAGCAATGATAATAATAGCAATAAAAACAATAATACAAGTTGCAATGTCAATGTTCTTAGGAGTAGTAGTAGTAGTAGTAGTAGTAGTAGTAATCGATGTTCTTTCTATCTAAATTGAACGCAAAAAAAACCCCTAAGAAATATGGATCAAAAAGAAAATAAAGTCTTTCATTTATTGAGCGATTTTGAAGAGAACGAAGAAAACTCGTCAAGGTGAAGAGTGTGTCGACTATCTTCAGATTTGAAAACGACACATTTCCAACCACGTCCACTGGCGTCTCCATCTCACGATAGATGTCCATTTCGTAAAATTGCTGCATTTTCTTGCTTTCTAAAGGGTAGGATTTCATGCCCATTTCTTTATTTGGTGTTTCTGTTGCAGAAGAATTCTTTCATACCAATAGCAGTGTTACTCAAGCGGAGTAAGCAGATTTAAATTATTAGAACTTTTATGTTATCTACATGTGAAATTATTTAAAAAAATTGATTTAAATGGGAAACATCAGAACATTGATCAAATATAAAATTATTAGAACATTGATCTAAATTCACAATTATTCAAACATTGATTTAAATGTGAAATTGCTAGAACATTGATCCACATGGGAAACTATTCAAACATTGATCTCAATCTGAAATTATTACAACATTGATCTTAATGTGAAAAAAATCTTAAATCTTTTTATTAAAAAAATAATAAAAATTTACGGATAGACATTTCATTGTCTACACTTAATTTTCGCATACATTCCTTTTTTTTTTTTTTTTTTTCAAATTTAACATTATTGTTACTTGCCGTTGTCTGTTTATTTAAATTTTCTTGTTTATAGATATTTTTTTTTAATTTTTCAAGAAAAATATTTTCTTATTTATTTCTTTATGAATCGACAAAAGAAAACATTGCATTTATTATTTGGCTCGTTTTTAAGAATTTTTTAAATATAAAATTATTTCTTTAAATAAACAATCTCATAAATAAATAGAGTTTTTGGTATTTTTATTGTAAATTCCAACCGACAAAGAATATGTACGAATTCAATTTCGTATATTTAGTTTTTATTAAAATTCTAATCGTCACATTTTAAAAACATTGCTGAAAAAGTTCACGTAGAAAAATCTGGCAATTAGTTTATTATTTAAACTTATTGCGTTGTAGATCGTTTACATATTATAGTTTTGTGATTTTTTAAAATTGTTAAATAAAAATATTTCTTTTTATATCTGTTACTTTGTAAAATGAGAAATTTTTATATTCTTTGATTGTTTTGAACTGTTGCTCTTATATTGATTATAATAGATATTGTGGTATAAACGGAGGTACGAGGGTCCGACCAGAAGCCCGTTTACTGAATCAGCTCTGACCAGATCACTTTCTGCTCTCTAATCGAACGTAAACAAACGCCGACCAAACACTTTCTTGGCAACGTGTTTCTGTTGGTGGTTCCGGTCCGTTTCACGCTCTCTAAAATGAGTCGACGGCAATCGTTTTGGTTCATTGAAACACTATTTCCACAGGAAAGGACAATAACTCAAAGGACAATAAGGGAACAAAATGACAATAATTACCAGATATTCCATTCCAGTCAAACAAGGAGTATATAGATTCGCCTATCATCCGGTTCACACTTCTCAATTTAAAAACAGGAGTATAGGTATATCTCTTCTTTTCTCTTTAGGATTGAGTTTCCAAATCCTTCTAAATTCTTTTTATTCTCTTTCATTCCAAGTAACCCTTGCGTCTCAGTAACAATTTAATCTTATTTGGGTGAATTGATTATTACAAAATGAACACGTGAAGATAACCAGATAGCAATTGGTCAAAATGTTGTCTATCATAACGTATGACAACTAAAATGAGAACAATAGTTGTAGTAATTAAAGGATATTGAAGATTACTCATCTCAGAGATGAAATACAAAACAATATCAACACTTTTCATAATCCTTTATTTTGTAGTACTAAAGTGAAATTAGTGAGCCGAGCCGCGTATTCAACTAAATTTCGTCTTTTCTAAATGTCGCCTATTTTTTTAGATCATTTATAGCTAGAAATGCCAGGCAAAGTGCTACGTTAATTTTCCTTTTCCCTAAAATATATATATATATATATATATATATATATATACATAGAAAATCATTAATACCTTAGTTTCAGGGTCGACAATAGAAAGCCCTGTTTTATTGACAGCCAAGTAGACATGTTCAAATTCTGACAGATTATTTTTGCGCTGAAAAACAAAAAAGAAATTTCGTTGATATTATTTGTAAACAGACACAGATAGACAGATAGACAGACATGTGTGTATGTTAAAGAACGACATGTTCACCGCTAACTTGGTACCTAGGTTTCAATCATACCAGTCTCATCAGGTACTAACAAGATTAGGTAGCAAGTACGTGGTGAACATTTCGTTCTTTGACATATTGTTGGCTCTGCATATGCAGCACTTTTGTTTGTGAATTGAGCATTTCTTTGAACGAGCGTCTGTTGGTATAACCAGTACCACATTTACTGTTATATATATATATATAGTGTATCGAGGCAGCAGATAATTTTCTAAACATATACTGTTAAATATAAGCGACAATGAATCTCTATTATATTTAATCATGAGCCGTTCTAAACATCGTATTTTGGCTTTAATTTCAGTTGAAAATAAAGACAAAAATTCTACAACATTTGGATAATTTTTTATTAAGTTGGTTCTAAGCTTTCGGCTCACATGCGCCATCTTCAGAGAGGTTACAAGGACGTTAACACAAAAACATCCACCATCAGCGATGATTTTATCTTGTGTTAACATAAAACTCCGCTAAGCAACGGCAACAGTTACCAAAAATAGCAAACGCAGTTCGCAAATTTGGAATGCGGTTCTATGACGTCACACAGCATGATAGCTCGAAATAACAACAGAACCATGTATTCAAATTCAATGTAATGTGTTATAACCAGATTTAAACGTGATTTTATTAAGTGTGGGTTGTTTGGATTTAATGTAGATGGCCTCCAATATCTGAAGGTTCTTTTTACTGTGTGCATGAGTGAGGATTGTATTGTTGACTAAGATCTGTCTGATATTACCTACATGGTTATCTTTTGTCTGATCAGAGTACAATTAAACAGCATTTCTCAGAGTTTCATTTCGGAGTTTCACCCTTAGTTTGTAGATGACTGGGAGGTGATCGCTTCCACAGTCGGCACTTGGATAAGTTTTACATTAAACCACTGCATTTCTGAATCTCCTGTTTATGGTTATGTAGTCTATTTGGTTTTTCGTGTCGCCTCCTGGGCATCTCTATGTTCATAGACGTCGTGGGTGTTCTTGAGACCAGATGTGAGTTATAACCTGGTCATTTGCTGTGCCCCATTGCACCTATTTTTTCTCGTTCGTTGCGGATTCCTAATCCAAAGTTGCCAGTCGTCTCCCCTTCCCACTGTTTGCCCAATTTGGCATTCAAGTCACCATTTATGATTCTAATAGTCACCCATTGTGATCATAATAGTCACCTCTTGTGTTCAGTTAATTAAATTGTGTATAAGTGCTATTTTGTAGTAGTTAGGGCATTCATTCTTATAGTTGAGAGTGCAAGAGTTTTTGTTAGTTGTTTTTATATGAAAGGTAATAAATGTGTTATTGTTTGTGTTTATTAAAATGTCAAGGAAAGGGATTTTACTATCTTTGTTAAGTTTCTTCTGGAACTTGAGGACAGAGATTTTTGAGAAAGTTTTTGAGAGTTCTTATTATTTCTTTTATGTTTTTCACTAATATAAGGATAAAATCGTACGTAAATAGAGGGTTTTTCAGTGGTGCTAAATATTATATTTTCTAGATTGGCCATGTAGAAGTTGGTGAAGGTTGAACTCAGAACCGAGCCCATTGAAACACTGTCTCATTTCACGTATATATTATTTCTGTGATCATGGAATCGGACTTTGGTGGTACAAGTTAAATGTAGTTTTTCTTAATATTCTAGGTTAAATTTTCAGATGGGGGACAGAATTATTATTATATATATATTTTATAGTTATGTCATCGGTTTCTTTGACAGGGGCGTCAGTGAACAGATTTTCAACATCAAGTGATGCTATGGTTTCATTATTAGTTTTTTCCGTTTTTGATATTTGTATAGGTGCAAGAGATGATTTAATGCTGTATTTGTTAGCTATGTGTGGTGCAATTAATTGGTTAAGCGTTTTAGTTAGTTGCTGTATAGGAGTTGGTATTTATGAAATAATAAGGCGAAGTGGAAATTTAGGCTTGTGTGTTTTTGTAGAACCATTAAAATATCCTGGTTTATATTCGATTATTTTGATAAGTTTTAGGTTGTCTTGTTTCGCATTGTTCGCTGTGATTAATTTATTAATTTTTACATTGAGCTGAGTGTTAAGGTTATTGGTAAGTTTTTGAAATTTGGTGTGATCATCCAGTAACTGTTCTATTTTTGAGTTGTAGTTAGATTTGTTTAAAACAACATAGATGTTAGCTTTATCAGCTTTCTTAATTACTATTTCCAGGTGGTTGCGTAGTTCTTTTACAGTAATTTTTAATGAAGTATTTATGAGTTTAGAAGAATATATCCTTCTATCATGTCTGTCTTTTATAAATTCTGCCTTAAGTAGATCACCGAGTTCTGGTGCAGTAGTAATTAGCTGCTGTTCTTAGAGTTTAATTATATTTTAGTATAGCGTCTCGTCTCAATCTCAACTTTTTATGTCTTTCATTATATTTTTTCTATACATGGCAGTTAAGTCCGAGGTGAAGTTGTTATTTTTAATTGTCAGTTAATTCATAATCAGAAATGTTTATAAATTTTTCAAAGTTATTCGAGAAGTATATAGTTCCATTACATAATGTATTGGTTTCAAAGAAAAATCATAAACTCATAAATACTACCTTAAACTAAATATTAAAAATAATAACATGAAGGGAGAAAAAATTAAAGGGGCGTAAATCATAAAATGTAACAATTTAAATATTCAAATATTATATGTAGATAAAAAAATTAAAATTTTAAATAAAAATAAAATAAAATAAAAATGAAAATAAAATTAAGAATTAAAAAGTAAAATTTAGAATTAAGCATTGTAGGGAGCAAAATTTAAAGGAGTTTAATTCATAATTGTTAAAAGTAGTATTACGAAAGAAAGAAAGAAAGAAAGGAGAACCAATGAAGAAAGAGGGAAAGAAAGAGGCAGACGTTTAAAGGGATTTATATCAATCTGGGTCTAAGAATTTAAGTATTTTTTCTATGACAATATGTGTTCATTAAATCACTTTTTTTATTAAGCAAATTAGGTTTATTGATATGGTTTATGATGAAAAGTCTTTTTTCAAAAAGACATAGATTACATTTATCTTCTTTTCTGTTGTAAGTTTGGGATTTAGCTACGATAACGATAGTCCAGGTAATAATTGGGTTCTTGTTTTTAATTTCCAATAATATATGAATAAAGCAGTACTTTTTTTGTATTTCTTGTTGTTTGAAGACAACATGTGGTTGTTAAATCTTATCATCCACCTGTTGGAAGTGCTTCCAAAGTAAAATTTAACATCATTATCATTCGAATGAATTCGAGCTCTCTAAAAAATAATTTCGGACATACATTGGCCATTCAATGGGCAGGTTTTATTTTTCGGCAGTTGCAATTATTTTTAGAAGGGTCATTGCTACTATTAGTTGGGTGACAGATGTTTTTTATGTGGGCCAAATATTTATTTGATATCATAGTATTATATTGTGAAATAGGCAGAAATAAGCAAAAATCACGTAAACGTAACATTATTTAGTTTAACCCACCCTTCAGTCGTAACGTTCAAACTAACATTGATATACTCTTCCTTAACTTAATTTACAACCATTTCTACTTTTCACCCACTCTAAAAAATATTCAACAAAAACAATGTTAAAGTTAGTTATAATTGCGTTGAAAACATCGATAAATATATTTCACATAATAATAATAATGACAATCTGAAATAGTAATCTCATCTCGGCTGAAGACGAGTACCTTCACTTCAAAGAATAACGATCCATAAGTAGGGAAAGTGCTGACAGTATCCAAAAACTGGATTTTGGCTTCTTCCATAGAAAGATCACACATTTTATCAATAGTGGCATCTATCTCCTGAAAAAGAAATGAATTATTGTCAAATGTTTAGTAACATTATTTTATTCAATATGTTTAATTAAAAGCAAATGTGTTGGAAATCAATATGAATAACACTAGTCTCCCAGAAAGCAATACATTGCGTCTCCTCAGTATCACTCTCTCAGACGACTCCAAGTAAAACGACTACATCGAAGCAGTATTTACAACTGCTGCTAGAAAGGCCGGGTCACTGTGTTGGGCCAAAAAGTTTTTCTCGTCAGAATCCCTTTTGTACATAAACAAATCTACCATTCGTCCGTGTATTGAATACTATTGCCATATCTGGTCGGGCGGTCATGCAATTCCTCTCGGAGTTCTCGACAAAATTCAAAGGAGGATCTACAATGTAATCGATCCCGATTTGGCAGTTCGACTTCAGTCATTTTCTCACCGAAGGGATGTGGCTTCCCTCTGTCTTTTCTACAAATATTTTCACGGCTTCTGCTCTGACGAGCTTATCTCCCTGATCCTTTTGGTGATTGTAGAACAATCACCAAAATTTTAAATGCAACGTCAGTTGCTATCTTCCACCTCCCTAAATCCCATTCTTTCTTCAGTATCCCCTGTACCTTCTCTCTCTCTCTCTCTCTCTCTCTCTCTATCTATCTATCTATCTATCTATCTATCTATCTATCTATCTAACGACCTGCTTACCAATGGTAGTCGTACTTTGCTTGGGATGAAAAGATTAAAAAAATAAAATTCATCCTTGATAATGGCTAAAATTATGGCCTAAAGCGCTTGGACATTCGGACAATTTTTATATAATTTATTTACTGAAACTGGCTCAGGTAGGTCTATCGACATATTATAATAGATATGAAACACTAGGAGTACAATGTAAATAGATTAATATTAGTAGCGAAGCTAGAGGGAGACGAGATCTCGGTCCTTCCTGAGTGACACTTTTATGGGAGAGCACTTTTAGGTATGTGTATAAGACTGTATAGGAATAGTAAGAAATGTTACTTTGTAGAAAGTTGTAGTTTTTAACTTAACTTTTCTTATATATTTGGTGTGCATTTAAAGCATACTAGCATATTTGAGCATGTGAAAGTAATATTATAAAGGTACACAAAATATTTGTAGACCATTTTCGAAGGGCTTCTGTTTTGGTGTTAGTTTCTTTTTATGTTCTAGCAGTGTGAGATGTATTATTTGTGTGGCTTTTGGATACTATTAGGAGGATTTATCTCTAGATTTAAGCATAAACATGAACAATGTTTACCTACAGAATCATTATAAACCAGACCACTTTTTAAGCATGACCTCAACTATATAAATCCGATCAATATTTGCTATAAACTCCTTTATAAACCCAATCAATGTATATGTATAAACTAAAATTTGAACCTGGCAAATATTTATCTATACACTCAAGTATAAACATGATGAGCGTTTGCCTATAGCTTTATGTATAAACCCGACTAATATTTATATATAGCCTCAAATATAAAATCAACCATTATTTACATATCAATTCAATTATCATAAAAAAGATCAAATTTAAACATTGAATGATTCAACAAGGGCTGATATCCAGTATCTCACGTACTGCGCATAATTTCGTATATATAAATATATGTTGTGACAACTCGAGAAAGACGTTGCACTGAATTTTGACATAATGGAAAAATTATGTCTTACCTTTTTCCAGTCAGCAAAAGATAGTTTGTCTCGAAGATCTTTCGGTACAGAAACATCTCTAAATATAAAGAAAAGATACTCTTTTTATGAATGAATACATTTATTTTATTTTAAACATAATATTTGCTTTATTTGTGAATGTTGTAAAGATCAGTGATATGAATAATGTCAAATCAATTAATTAGTTGCATCAGTGTCCTTTTTTGCACCCCTATATACATATATACTATAGTCATCCGTAGACAGATCTGTTCCGCTGTATCACAGATCATCAGTACGGTTAGACTCCGATCGCTTCTTAACCCAGGATTGAAACCCGACCGAATTGGCGTCAGTCGGTGATTCTACCCCTAGGCCACGAGCGTCCGGTAGAAGAAAGCAGACTTTTAGCGCGTATAAACACGCCCAATAGCTAGAGTGCTCCAATTCATTATTATATATATATATATTTGACAATGTGGAAAAAGTTTTTGTGTGACGCATTTTGTCCTTTAGGATATCATCGAACTTTCGTAATGAAGGTCAAAAGCGTCACATGAAAACTTTTTGACTTTGTCACACATGTTTCCTCAATATTGTTCTTCATATATAGAAAATTATATACCGTTTCCCTCCCCCTCCCCACACACACAGGCATATGTATATGTGTGTGTGTGTACGTCCGAAAATTACGACTTTAAAATCTTTCTCATTGTGGTTTGAATTGATCAAAAGGCTAATATATAATATATATAATCAATCCCATTGCCAATATTGCTACCATTTTGTTGCATTTTATGGCTCAAATTTAATTAATCAGCCTATTATATATATATATATGCGGATGTGTAGGTCAGATTTTAGGTAACAAAATATTTAACACTTCGTTTTTTATAAATTTAAAAAAAATGTTCGATTTGAATGATACATAGTTCAAATATTTGAAGAAACATTGTCTAACTAAACATAGAGCAAAATTGAGAAACATTGTTTTATTTAATTTTATTGCCAATTTTTGAGTTTGACTGTATGAAAAAGTATTTCACACGATTTGTTAATATTTAGTAGCATATCCTTTGTTCTGCCTTACGGCCTCTAGTCATTTTATTTAGTTTTCAACGAGCTCCTTGCATGAAGATTTTGGCAGTTTTACCAATTCTGATTCACAGACTTTCTTCAGTTCCTTGATATTTTTTTATCTCTTGCGTATACTCTCATTTTCAAGTTTTTCCATAAACTTTCTATGGGATTGAGATCCAGTGACTGGCTAGGCCGTTCCAAAACATCAATTTCATTTTCATTGAACCAGTGTTTAGTGCTTTGGGTCGTTGTTCTGTTAGAATACAAAATTTCGGTCAAGCCTCAAATCTGTTACACGTTTTAATAGATGATAAGATTAGCTTGTGTTTTTCTGCGTTCATTTTTCCTTCGATGACTTTAATTTCACCTACTCCGTTATACGAAAAACAACCCCAAATCAATACAATTCCAGTCCCATATTTGATTGCTAGGATGGTGTTTACTGGGTTGTATTCAGTTCCTTTTTTTTCCTCCATAGTTGGATGCATATGTTTCTCCAGAAAAGCTCATTTTTGTTTCATCTAACCAAATAACTTTCTTCCAGAATTTATCTGATTCATGTTCATATTTTTAAGAAATCTAAAATGGTTTTGCACATGTTCACATTTTAGTAATGAAGTATTTCTTGATGATATAAAATACAGGCCTGTACGATTCAATGATATCTTCATTGTATCTTTATTTACTTCCGTCATTTTTCAGATCATCCTGAATTTCTCGTTGAGTAAAAAATGATTGTTTCTTTACATTTCGGGCTATATATTATTCAGTAGCTTCGTTTTATTTACGCAGAAGACCGCTCCTTTGAATATTTTCAGTAGTATCATATTTGTTCTACTTTTGGACAACTGCACCCACTGTACACACAAACAAATTTAAATCTTGAGCAGTTTTTCATTACCCCATACCATCTTTGTCCCGCCTTATAATCTTCTGTCGTATATAATTTGACACTTCTCTTGTTTTAACCCTTTTAATAAGTTTAGATAGCGGGACAGTCTGTAGTGTATCAGACCTGTTATCACTATGTGTTGATTGAATGATGTGCTTGGTTAATAAATATAGTGAAGTCAACTTGAGATTGGTTGAAGTACAAACCATATCAAAATAACTGAAAATAGTTTTAAAATAACCTTGTTACCGTATTACTTGTATAGCTGTTAAATACTTTTGCTCACAGTCAAATTCGAAAATTAGCAGTAAAATTACATAAAAACAATGTTTCTCGATTGTTTTCTATGTTTAGTTAGACAATGTTCATGAAAATATTTGAAGTACCATTCAAATTGAACAATTTTTATTGTAAAAATTAATAAAAAACTTATATGTTAAATACTTTTGTAACCCACTATATATATATGTTTGTGTGTGTGTGTGTGTGTGTGTGTGTGTGTGTGTGTGTGTGTGTGTGTGTGTGTGTGTTCTTTGGTTACTGCGTCGAATGCTCATTCGGTACAGTTACAAGATTGAACACTCTCCACTGTTAACGTAAGGTAAAAAAATTTCACGCTATGAAATCTGCCTTTCTCTGACGTACGCCGATAAACAGGTGGATGAATCTCCAATTGCTGACAAACCAATTGAGTTTCAGTTCCGGATTGAGGCAAACGGTTAATGTAACCGCACTGAGGAATTGCAGTACAGCAAAACAGGCTTTATATATATATATATATATATATATATGTGTGTGTGTGTGTGTGTGTGTGTGTGTGTGTGTGTTTCAGATTCATTTTGTTAATATACTTTCTAATTTCCGAATAACGTGTTGTACCATGGGACTAAAATTGAGAATAATCTATCGGATGTTTGTAATGTTGTTTTGCTCAAATATTCAGTCGTCTCAGTCAGGGAACGCTGAAAGAGTGATGTCATGTGCAACGGTTATTGTCAGCAAGGTTGCGCCAAAAAGAATGCGTTACGATAATGTATCCCGAGCTGGATGTGTGTTGTGGTGCAGTGGATATAGGCTCGGAACGAGAAATCGAAAAGCCGAGTTCGAATTCCAGTTGAATTCCTTGCATTCACTTACGCGCAAATAACCTTGGAAAAGGTATTAATCCGTCTCTTCCCTCCTGTTATGGGTTGAATAACTGGATATATTGGTTTCTATAGCTTTGGCTGGCAACCAGTCTAGCACAGAAAGTAATGGCAACATACTGCGGGATAATCTTCTACTCAGCCAGTCATGTCTCTTTCGAGACATGATCGCCCAAACGTGTATCATGTATGGGACTTAACTGACTGATCCCGAGCTGAACAAGGTATTAACTGCGAAATCATATTAGTTATAGAATTTCTGGCAGCTGTGGGAATATTCACTGGTGCAACTGCTACTAGATTAATAAGAAAATAATTAAAAATTGGCCATCCCATACATTTTTCTAGTCTCGTTATTTACCCGAGCCTCCCTCACAAAAGCAGGATGTGACACAAGGCGAAGTCGGGTTCTCGTCTATTTATCCTGGACGAGACTGTCCCTTGGCATAGCCTCGTCTTTGTTCCTCTCCGCCCAAAGGCAAAGAGTCTGACAAAGTCAGAGCTTTAATGAACACTTTTCAAGCCTCTATCCACCAAGATTACAGTTGTTATGCCTCTTTCTCTACCTTGGCTATTTAATTGCAACCGCACCCTATGCAATTTAAGACATCATGGCACTTGCAACCCGACAAACCGTAAAAAGAAATTATACTTGTTGTATCGTAGCTTTGTCTTAAAGTGATCTTTCTTTTTTTTAAGTCTCGGGCACTTTTTTTACGTTTTTACGTGTTTCACGTTTGGGTATAAACTCTTTTTATATACTTGTAAGTTTATAAAAATATTATATATATATAAGGGTTGATAAGTGTATATGCATGTCATTGTGTGTGTGTTTGTGTGTGTGTGTGAGTGAGAGAGAGAGCGAGAAACCAGTGAGCATATTGCTATTTTCTCTACCTGACCTGCCCAGGCAGAGCAAGTAAAATAGATATTGTATTTCTCCTGATTGTAGAAAAATGCGGACAATTTTGACATACGCACCTACCCAAGCACACATACACACGCACACATATATACACACACAACGGAATGTTTGTATTCGGGTGTTCGGTCAATGTGTCAAAACTTCTTCAATAACAATTAAAATTACAATAAGAATGATTATCATTTTCACCTTAACTTTTTGACATGCAATCGTCTGTAGAAGAAAGTGAACAAGTCAATATTACATATATCAATAAATAATATACATAAATAAATAATTAATATATACAGTCGACATATATGAAAAGAAAAGAGAAATATACATACTCAGAAGATTGGATTTGTCTCTTTTGACCCTCGTAGTTAACTATGTGGATTAGAGCTGCCAGTTTCACAGCTTGC
Organism: Ascarosepion bandense; assembly: GCA_037127315.1. Taxonomy (NCBI): domain Eukaryota; kingdom Metazoa; phylum Mollusca; class Cephalopoda; order Sepiida; family Sepiidae; genus Ascarosepion; species Ascarosepion bandense. The sequence goes on from JBBBDQ010000385.1 coordinate 210,364, forward strand.
TGCACAGTACATTGATGAAAACCAACAAGAAAGTTTGGCACTTCCTGGTAAAGGAAAATAACATGTACATTTAGAAGTCGGCCATTAATGTCCAGACGTATCTGTTAATGGTTAACTAAGAGTTAGTCACAAAATCCTAAGAATGGTATTGTTTCATGAACATTTATAAATATATCCAACCTCCTGTTAAAAATTATTGTCTACCTATTTAAAAAAATTTAAGGTCTCACTATGTATCTTACCCAGATAAAATTAAAAAGTGATATGTCTAGATACGCGCCATCCTACCCACTTTCATAACCTAAATATCAAATCTCCATGGTTACATAATTTTCAATTTTGATGGAACATTATTGACACAACTATTGCATTTCCTCCAACTACTAATTTCTAATTTTCTAAATAACCATGAATTCATCTTATATTTTCAAAATAAATCATTTTCAACATTCATTTTAACATGTCACCTGAAGAGGAATAGTTGTGTCCTGAAACATGAAAATTTTTGTGTATATTATGCTTTTATAAACCATTGTAATGACAAAGTATTAAGCTATAATTTGCATCGAGCACTCTTTATAAAAGTAAATGCTTGAACAGTGGGTTTTTAATCTACATATTCTTTCACTTTTTTGTAATATATATATATATATATATATATATATATATAATCAAAATAATAACTAAATAGACTCTGTAAGTATTTAGGTTGTAAATTTATACTAAGATAAACCTTTAAAAAAACCATTAACAAACAGAACCTAATTCCGTTACAATCCGGTGCACTGAGGCGTCGGATGAATGGGGAGAAAAAAAGAAATCCGCGGAATAAGAACAAAACATTCAATACTCCGCAGTAAAGAAAAAAAAAACCAAACGGAACCAACCACAAGAAAAAGTGCTCGATACAAAGTACAAAAGATATACAAAAGTAGAGCAAAGACACACAAAAAATCTCAAGCGAGCCAAAACCTACCGCGGTTTCACACTACGGATCGTCAGGGCAAAGGCTAAAACACCAAAGATAAACCAAATAAATAGACATACACTAAGACAAGGAGGAACCATACCAACAACAAAAAGGGGGGTAAGAACAAAAAAAAAAAATAATAATTTTATTAAACTCATAAATAAAAAAAATATAACACTAAGCAATGAATTTAAGCTTATCAAATTTACATTTGTTTAGGATTTCTGTTTTAGCATTAAGCAGATTATGGGCGGGTCCGAACAAGGCTATCGCTAGTTTTTCCTCACCACACAAATTACAGAATTTACAGCCTTTATTGTAATCGGTACATTTTTTTATTATTTCCCATTTCAAAATGGGGTCTTTTTTAGTTTTAGATTTTATGTCCCATATGTAATTAGATAAGGTCGTGCTGTGTCTACACTTCTCACTTCTGTAATAATTTAAGAATGTTTCTCAATATTAACCAGTGGAAGTCCACAGGCGATTGTATTAAGTGATTTAAAACTCTAAAAATTAATAAGAAATCTGCCTTTGTTAAATACGATATAAAAGACTTCTACCCCTCTATAACTGCTGAGCTGCTTTCTGAGGCTTTAACATTAGCTAAGGAATATAATGATATCACCGAAGCAGAATTAGAGATAATTTGGCATTGCCGTAAAATCCTCCTATATTACAATGATGAAATATGGATAAAAAAAACTGATGCCCAGGGATTTGACAATCCTATGGGGGCATATGATGGTGCGTGGGTGGCAGAGCTGACCGGTTGCTTACTGCTTCATAAACTAAACGCTATTATAGATTTCCATAATCACGGTTTATACCGGGATGATGGCTTAATTATAGTAGATTACTGTACACCTAAAATAGGTGATAAAATTAGAAAGGATTTACAAAAATTTTTTAAATCATACGGTTTCGATATTGAAATAGAGTATAACATTAAGATCGTTAACTATTTGGTTATTACGTTAAATTTAAATACTGGATATATAACACCTTACATTAAAAATAACTATATCCCTAAATATGTTAACAAAAGTTCTAACCACCCAGCCCATATACTTAACAGTATTCCTAATGGGATATCGTATAGATTGTCCACCAATTCATCTAATGTTGAAATTTTTGATAAGTATAAGAAAACTTACCAATCGGCACTTATAAAAAGTGGACATTCCCAAACCCTCAAATTTTTGAACCAAGATAACGATAAAAGCAAAAATAACAATAGACCCAGAAACATAATGTGGTTTAACCCCCTCTTTAACAAGGAAGTTAAATCTAAAATTGGTAAAATTGTTCTTCAATCTTATAGATAAACATTTTAGTCACGATAGCCAACTTAAAAAAATATTTAACAGAAACACCATTAAACTCAGTTACTCTTGTCTGCCAAATATTGGCAAAATTATTAATAATAGTAACAAAAGAAAACTAAAAAATAGTACTACTATTAAAGACACTAATAATAAGTGTAATTGTAAAATAAAAACTGAATGTCCTATTAGAGGCAATTGCAACCAATCTAATGTAGTCTATAGTGTTAAAGTTTATAAAAATGAGCATGATAGATACCCTAAAACGTATATAGGGGCTACGCACGATTCGTTTAAAATTAGATTTTATAATCATAAAACCTCATTTAAAAATGAGAAGTATAGACACAGCACGACCTTATCTAATTACATATGGGACATAAAATCTAAAACTAAAAAAGACCCCATTTTGAAATGGGAAATAATAAAAAAAATGTACCGATTACAATAAAGGCTGTAAATTCTGTAATTTGTGTGGTGAAGAAAAACTAGCGATAGCCTTGTTCGAACCCGCCCATAATCTGCTTAATGCTAAAACAGAAATCCTAAACAAATGTAAATTTGATAAGCTTAAATTCATTGCTTAGTGTTATATTTTTTTATTTATGAGTTTAATAAAATTATTTTTATTTTTATTTTTATTTTTTGTTCTTACCCCCCCTTTTTGTTGTTGGTATGGTTCCTCCTTGTCTTAGTGTATGTCGATTTATTTGGTTTATCTTTAGTGTTTTAGCCTTTGCCCTGACTATCCGTAGTGTGAAACCGCGGTAGGTTTTGGCTCGCTTGAGATTTTTTGTATATATATATATATATATATATATATAATGTATACACAAAAAGGCCGAAGCAGATGCAAATTAGGAAAATACAAATGTGTTGAGTTAGATTTAACAGAAACATAGAAATATATATATGATCGATAAGAAGCCAAAAAAAAAAAAAGAGAAAAAAAAGAAAAGAAAATTGATTTATTAAGGCAAACAAATTGATAGGCTTAAATAGAAAAATGCACAGGATAAGATAATAGGGATATATTATCAGGCTGAGATAAAGCGAATAACAGATCTGATGATACTGTTACCGAGTGATTTATTGTTTTACGGCTTATCAATCTTTTTCAGGTAATTTAAAGCCCGAAATATTTTTATTCCGATTGATTTCTCTTTTTTTTTTTCTGTGGCACTTTATCAGACATAAGCAAGGACTTTATTTTGTAACAGGTATTTATATACAAGAGAAAAATATTTTTCGGTTTTCAAAATTCGGTTTTCAAAATTCTTGAGTTAGGAATGCTCATAAATATTTATCAGGTTAGCTGAAAATGTCAGGCAAGCTATGAAGGACGTGAAGTGATACAAGAAAGTAAGGTGATTTTAAAAAAAATTTTGTGCAGTTTTGTGCAAATTATTATTTTAATTTAGTTTGGGATTAATTTGTGATATTTATTATGAATAATATCACAAATATATATATATATATCACATAATATGAGGTCATGGGTTTAACCGCTTTCTTTTAATTTTTTAGCATCTTTGTAGTCAAGTATCTTGCCTTGGAAAAGTAGTAGTTCTTTCAGAAACGGGGATATTGGGAAATGCAGGGCGTAGCTTTATATTTTGGTAAGATTCGATTGCGGCACTTTCAAGGATTTTCCTTCTAAGTTACTTTCTCTTTTTAAAAGTAAATATCTAACTGTGATAGTATTTTTTTAGTAAATATCTAACTTATATTACCATAAGTAACCGTTACTTATTATTATTATTATTATTATTATTATTATTATTATTATTATTATTATATAGCTTCAGTGTAAATAAGTTGTCACTTTAACTGAGCCGGTTCATGCTGACTTCGAAGTTTCGTGAGGACAACGGTATGATGCCTTTACTCATCGGAGCTGTTTATATATATATATATATATATATATATATATATATATATATATATATATATATAAACAGCTCCGATGAGTAATTGGATGTCTAAGCGTACTGATGTGCCGTGATACAGCCAAACAGATATGTCTGCGGATGACTATATATATATAAGGTGGACAGAATAATAGAAACACTTAGTACCATAATAGCATAATTTGTAAAATTTGATTAAACTGTGAAAAAGATTGTCTATTTTTATGTTTGGTGAGTTAATATTAGTAGTATTTAATTATTTTTTGGCAAAAATTGTTATTTTTATAGATTGTTTTCAAAATAAGTTAAAATTAACAGTCAGGACTATTTCAGAATTTTAGCTGATCAACTTTGTCTTATGTTTCAGGAACCGTTTTTGAAGGGAAATGTCATCTTTCAGGGTGATAATGTATCCATTCATACTGCAAAAGTTGTAGCTGAATGGCGCAAGAAATATTCTAGTGAAGTAGTACATATTACCTGGCAACCACAGTCCCCAGATCTCAACATTATTTAACATTTATTGTTCATTTTAGAAAAATCCAGTGAGGAGTCGATGTCCTCCATCATCATTATGGAAATAATTGGAGATTGTTTTTACTGAAGAATGGATAAAAGTCCCTTTGGAAACAATTCAAACTTTAGACGAGTCAATTTAACGAAGAATTCAAGCTGTAATTACTGCCAAAGTCGCCCTATCCCATATTGGAATAAATCTTTTTGAAATTCCAAGATGTTTCCATTTTTTTGGTCTACCCCTGTATATAATTCTGAGAAGTTATATGCATCTTTTTTGTTTTTGTCTTCTATTACTGTGAGATTAATGGATGTTGAGGGAATTACCTGGTAATAATGAAAGATTATGCCTGCCATTCGGTCGTCTTCTTCAGTATTGGTCCATAGTTTTCGCATGAAAACAATTTTTGGCATCATCTCACCAGACTCTGCAAATAAAGTAGCAGAAAATTAAAGAAAAAAAAAGACAAATATTTCATTAAATAAAAATCTAAACCTCACAGATAAATAAAATTATATGAGAATGAGAGAGAGAGAGACTAAGAGAGAGAGACCGAGAGAGAGACCGAGAGAGAGACCGAGAGAGAGAGAGAGAATACCCACATGCGTATATGTGTGTGTGTGTGTGTGTGTGTGTGCGCGCGCACGCGCGTGTGTAAGGCTGAGTGCTTAGAATGTTCGCTTTCCGACCACGAGATCGGAGTTCAATCGCACCATGAACAATTTGTCGAGAAGTTGACTTCTTTATGCTATCGACTTATTTGTAATGTTGATGAAAGTTTTCCTCTGGGCCAGAGTTTCTCTACCTATAGTCAAAATGGGCCATGGCAATTTTCAGGTGTACTACGGAAATCTTATAGTTTTTTTTTTTTTAATATATAGTGTACACCTTATTGAATGTTCCATTTAGCTTTTATTGACTACTTGTCCGTAAATTAAATGTATGTAAAGGATTTTAATATATTTAGATCATGAAAATTTACTAATTACTTTGTATTTGAATAACCTTTAATTAATCAGTTATTAAAATACCGTTTATTCTGACATCATTTCAGTTTTCCGAACATCTTACTCATTGCAGCTATAACTGTTCTATTTTGTGAATATACTGGTATATGTTTATTATTAAACAATGTGCGTTGTGGTGCAGTGGATATCGGCTCGGAACGAGAATTCGGAGAGACGAGTTCGAATTCCTTACATTCACTTACGCGCAAATACGCTTGTGAAAGGTAATAATCGCCTCTTCTCCTTCTAGCTATGGGTTAAATGCCAGGGTGGGTTGGGTTCTATAGCCTTTGTTGGCAACCAGTCTCCTGCAGAAAGTAATAGTAATCTACTGCGGAAAAATCTGCTGCCCAGTCAGTCATGTCTCTTTCGGGACATGATCGCCCAAGCGTGTATGACACTTAATTAACTGATGACCATTATTAATGCCTTGTAAAAAACTCATTGATAATATATGGTCGTTTCATTAGTGATGTAAAATAATTTAGGTGCTTGTGAAATTGTGGATGTCCAACAAATAAATATAATTATATATTTATTAGATATATTCTATGTAAAATGGACGTAATGTTTACGCTATAATAATTTCATAGGCCACAGAAAAATTTTGGTTCAAAATAATCAATGAACTAAAATTGGTTGGGAACCACTGCTGGAGACCATTTGTTTAACGTAATGTGGAAAATCAGCATCTTGATTATAGTATTTTCTGTGTAGTCAGACTGACTAACCGTCTCTACACCTATGATTGAAATATGGACTTGACCATCCGCTATGAGTAGAACGCCTGCTCATGGAACAGTGGCAAAAATGGATTGCAAAGGCGTAGTGCTTTCTACTCGAGCACTGATCTACTGTATTCTCAATCCATATTCTCATGTGATTAATCCCTTCTTCACTTAACTTTTATTCCCGTGTTTTCCTTAGATTCTTACCAACCAGCAACTATGAACTTTATAGCATCATTATTTTCCCTTCTAGTCATATGAACTACACCTTTTAGTTGTTTCTATTGAAAGGGTCCAACTGATGCAGAGATCTTTGTTATCTGGTAAGGCTGTTTGTGATTTGTGTTAGCCGGTCTGATGAAGGGATGTCCTTAAAATCTAAAGCTATATTTAATACTTGATCTGCGAAAGCTGTATAGGGAGACCTATAATACATAACAGTTCAGTACTCATTTCGTTGTTTCTAATGAAATCTTCCTGTTTCTTAATACTTTCCTGAGCTTTTGAAAGGCTTCTTTTTTCTATCCCTATGCGCCTTCGGATTTCAGTGTCACCTTTTTCGTTCTCTGTTAAAATACCAGTTGTAAAGTTATTTCATAATAAAGACTATTTTACGAGATACTCACGACCTCTTTCATCAGTTATACTGGAAGACCAGAAGCATTCAGCGTGGATGATGCAGTCAAACAAATAGTCTGTTTCCATAAGTGATATCACTGTAAAAATAGAATTATTCATCATTAAATTTAATAAAATTATCAAATGGAAAGAAATATATATTGAAAAATAAAAAATTAAAAAATATATTATGAAATACAATATAAATATCGAAAAGAAGTTATAGTAAACACTATGAAAATCTTTATTGCATGAGTGATAACATTTTCTATATTAAGAGAGAGACAACAAGTGTCATTTTCATTTAAGAGATTAGATGTTGTGATAATGTCTTAGACAGGTCGTTGAATAAGTACTGTTATTTGCCCAAGAGAATGTAAGGGCGTTTTTTCCAGACTCCCGACTCATCTCGTTTATTAATTTTGCACGTTTTAACATTTTAAATTCTCACTTGTAAAACTCTCTTGAGGCTTCTTGATTCCCAGTCAACTTTGATCTTCAAAAATTTAAATGCAATGTCGGTCATTATCTTCTAAGTTCTTAATATTTGTTCTTTTATTATTCTCTCTCAAGATACTTTTTGGTTTTCATATTCTTTCACACTCAGGAATCCGTTGTGTCTTAGTGGCTTTAGTGCCTTGCTAGGGATTAAATGATGAAAAAAGCTGTAGAGGAAACTTAAGGCAACATAGATATGATTTTATAGAATGATGCTGAGAATACCATGATCAGAGCATGTGATTAACAATGAAGTTTTAATTAAAATGACGCTTATACTCAGAATCAGAAAGGAGACAATAAAACTTTTAGGAAACAATGAAGAAAACGGTTTGGAGAAATTGTAACATAAAGCATATAAAGGCAAGAGAGACAAAGAGAAACAGCTAATTATCTACTTAACGAGCTTGTGTAAATGGATAGCAAAAGAATGAATCGTAATTATTGTAAGAAGTGACAAATGATAGAAAGTTGTGGTGAGCTATGATCACCATGTCTTTAAGAGACATGCCACATAAAATAAATCGTCATTACTGGCTTCATTGCTTATTGTACATGCAATGTTGGCGTTTCCAATTATACTATATTTTCTGACTTGTGAAAGATTATTAAAAATCAATTCGCATAATGTGAAAACTGTTCAACTAAACATTGTCTGATCTTTGTTCTTGTTCCAGTTGTTAGGACTGCTAAGATTGTAATATATAACCTTGACCGGCAAAAATAGGATTGACAAAATATCTGGCCGTGGATGATGGCGTCGGGGAGCAACATCAAAAGCAGAAACACAAGCAATAGCCGACAAAGATATGATTGATCAAAAAATAGGTCTTGGAAGGCGGCAGCGAAATGCGACATCAAAGTCAGAAAACACAAGCGACAACCAGCTCTAAAGGTGATAGCTGGCGAAGATGACTCACAGATGTATCTGGCCATAGATGACGTCAATTAAGCGACAACCCGAAAAAGCAACAATGCGTAATGATTTTCGGGTTATATAAGTCTGGGGTTTCTGGTCGAAGAGACAGAAGACGGAGAAGAGAGATTCCCGCTGGCTGAAGAATCAGAGACTAGCTGAAGATTCCCGACAACTTCTTCGTGTCCGTGATCTCTCTCCGGTTACCCTCCTACTCCACACAACCAACGAAGAATAAAAATCTAAGATTTGTCCCGAAATTCAGCGGTATTATCTAACAATATAAGTAAATAAAATATTCGATGGAAATTAACTCACATCGTTCCTTTATTTTTACAAATAGTGAATAGCCTTCACCAGAAATGAGATTCATCCTTTGAACCAACTCATCGCATATGGTCGATACCTTTGTGTCGGAATCGACTTCCAGGGTCTGAAAAAAAAATAATAAAGAATAATAAAAAATTGTCAGAGCAAGAAGCGCCAGTCATTTTCTGCATTCTTTTTATATATCTCTATCTATCCAAATATCTTTTTTCTTTTACCTCTTGTTTTCTTTATTTAACTATATATCTCTATCAATTCAAATACTTGTTCAAAGCTATCCCTCTATCTCTTAGTTTATCTATCGATATCAACCTCCGTTCAAATCTATCTATCTATCTATCTATCTATCTATCTATCTATCTATCTATCTATCTATTTTTGAATGTATCGATACGCTTGAAACTGCTATAATCTATGAATCCACGGTGGTTAATATACAAATGAGCGATTCCAATTTATCACCTGTTATTTGTAAACAGGTATAAAAAATGTGAGATAAAAACCGTAAATCAAATGAATATACGAAAAATAAATAAAAAAATTGAGTTGAATTTAGCAAAATCTAATTTTTTAAAATTATATTCTTATGGTAAAAGAAATCAAGCGTCTATATAGTTAACGTAAATAGCGTTTTGTCTCGATAATGTAGATTTTGTTGAAATCAAATCCATTTTTCGGATAATGCCGATGGATCGATCAAACATGTCAAAATAAGTTTTCAAAATTGTCACATATTTAACATATATACATATATATGTATCCGTATCTATCAATCCCTCCATATCAATCTGTTTCTGTCCTTTGATAATTTAAATCAAGCTATATATACAAAAAAAGATTACAGAAAGGCTGACTCACTGACCATATTTCATTGACGAGGAAAAAGTTAAAGAAACTGAGGAACAATGTTCTAAATATGTTCAACTGCAGAATTAATATGTGAAATATTATGTATGATTCAAGGCTTTTTAGATAATTCTTTTCAGAACCCACTTCTATGTACTTATCTCAACCTGTTCTTTATCTATATGAATTTATCTTCTTTTTTTTTTTACAGCAAGGTTCACCCTGTACGAGGAAAAGGATGACATTAAAAGCAGTTTATGCAAATAGAAGGTATAGATAACGGTTATCCCTAGACTTGAACAGGTTAAGATTGTAGCGATCGGAAAAACATCTTCTTAGGAGTCATTTCCACGGAAGAGTGCTTCGCAGGAAGAAGCTGTTCGAGTGGAACTTACTCCTCACCAAAGGTATACCGAGGAAATGTGGGTAGTTTGCTACAATGAATGATGAGTCTTTGCCGTGAAGGTTAGTACTGAAGGAACCAAGGAACCATGTTCGTCCGAGCATGGAAGTAACGATGGGGGCTGTGAAAGGGTTGTTACTTTCCGGGTGATAGAGAAGTAGGTCGGAGGATAGAAATTAATATGTCACTCAAAAGGACACGGAGACGATTTGGGACTCTATGAAGACTGAAGAGTAAGGACTAGGCAAATATTACAACAGTTCAAATATTACAACAATAATCCATTTTAGGCCTAGTCTGGCTCTTGTAAAGATGGGGTATAGCTTGCGGAATCATGTACTTACTGCAGTTGTAAAGAAAACTGATCATTTTTTCTGCATTTCTGCGATGGATCGTATGTACGAGTTTCACTTGAGGTCAGGTATTATTTTAAGTCTTTATAGTCTTTCAGGGATGTGCATTGTGGTGCAGTGTATATAGATTCTGAACGAGAAATCAGAGAGCCGAGTTCGAATTCCAGTTGAATTAATTGCATTCAAATATTCGCAAATATTCTTGGGAAACCTTCCTTCAGATATGGGTTAAATAACAGGACAGATAGTTCTATAGCCTTGGTTGGCAAGGTTATAGAACACCGCAGAAAGTAATGGCAACCTACTGCCGAAAAATCTTCTACCCAGTCAGTCAAGTCTCTTTTGAGACATGATCGCCCAAGTGTGCATCACGTATGGCACTTAACTGTTTGAGTCTCTCAAGGCACGAAGTCTCCTCGAGGGGAGACCCATTTATTAAGACTGGCGGTAGATCGGGTCCAGTCAGTGATGATGCAATAAAATCAGTTTGATCTTCAAGGAATTGAATGTAACCAACCACTTTACCTCCATCCATTAAGAAATTAGTGATAGATCGGATGAGAGATCAGCTGCCAATCTCATATCAGGAAGTTTTAGAGGTGCCTTTGTAGATTGTCGTATCATCGCTATAGATTTTTACAGCCTTTTCTTTTATGCAAGTGTTAGTAAATATAACAAGAATGACCGTTATGTTCATTGGTTCATTTATTTTGATGTCAAATTAAACATTTTATATTGGATGAAAATTCATTGAAACATTCCTATCCAATATAAAACGTTTACAACGAGAAAAATAACGAAGAAACCTGGTCATCATTTTTTAGCTATTCTAATAAGTAAAACCCATATAAAGGAAAATTAACTGCCGAAGTAAACGATATCTATTTTTCCTGTCTATTTAACTATTTTCAAATATATATGATTTTGTATGTAGGCATATTTGTTCATATTTATCTCAATGTTGGTAACTATCTAGCATTTTATTCCACACCGTACCTGCATCAAATGTACATATTTAAAATCTATACAGATTTCAATCTATCTAACTTATTCTCTTCTTGTCTGTCTTCGAATATTTATAGTTGCTGTATAAACTTCATGTGGGATCTGTGAGTGTTTATCAAACACAGATATTCCTAAGGTTGTGTCTGGAACATGGACTGGTTAGCCGAGCTAGTTTATAAAACTAGTAACCGGACATTATTATATATATCGAAATGGTCAGTACAATCAGCATCGAAGCATAGACAATACACTTGGCATGCCATGTAAGAATACCCAAGCAAATGCTCTACGGGGAATTACTCTTCAATGACTGCCTAAAATATTCCCTTGATACCTTGTCAGATATGAGATCCTGAGTGAGCAATGATTAAATAGTGATCGAAATAAGTGAAAACTATGAAGGCACTAGGATTTTTCAAGAACAGGCTATAAGTTGGGCAAATGTCAAACGTGCAACGAGGAAAGACGAAATCATTGATCCAATAATTCATCACATTATGTACGATGAATGTAATAGAGTATGTCCCTCCAATACAAGCTTCGTTAGCCACAAGAAGAGTCATATATGTAAACCTTTGACAAATTACAACTAATACTGCTATTTCACGCACATAAAAACGAAGAAAAAATTTAGAAACCCCCCTGTTTCCCACGTTACATGAAACCTGTAGAAGCTCCTCCTGTTTCCCACGTTACATAAAACCTGTAGAAACCGCTTGGTTTTACAAGTCACATAAAAACAGGTAGAAACCCCTGCTGTTTCATACGTCACATAAAATCTATAGAAACCAATTTGATTTCGAACGTCATATAAAAACATAGTAAACGCTCCATTTCACAAGTCACAAAAAAACAAACTAGCCAGGTTCTGTACAGAACTTAGTTTGCTGCGTATGCAATAAGCATTACGAGTTACTTAAAGAGTTCCCATGAGAACTAAAACCTTGCCAAGGGCGATAGTCTTACTCATTTAAAATTAGTAATGTTTGGATGAGAGTTCGACAGAAAGGAAAATATATAAGACAATTTGGAAAACTTCTATTTTGGCATATTTGACGTCATCAGAAAAAAACAATTTTATTTAAACAAAATCTACATTAGCGTGAAAAAATATGATGCACATTAAGCTTTGAACGTTTTATTTTAACTTTTACTATATAGTTATAGAATTTTTAATATCGTTAAATTTAAGTCAGTTGTTCTCAACTCGGAATGTATGCTGATGACACATCTATTTGTCCCTGTCAAATTTGACAAAGTAAAACTGTCAACTTATCTCAAAAATCATTCGTTAAATAGTGTAAGGAGTGGCTTGTAAATTTTAACGCCACCAAACAAAATTGCTTTCCCTTAATCCTTATAGAGAATCATTTCTGCCTAGCATCAGCATGGCTTATGTTAACCTTCAGGGAGCAACTCTTTGCACCTTTTTTGGCCTACGTTTTCCGCTTACATGAAGTAGATTGATTATATTTAATTAATTACTAGGTCTACTGCTAAGAATGGTGGTTCACTGGTGTGATACCAGATACTTTTTCGCATAAGAATCGATCTTTTACATTGAAAATCTACTATTCATCCATGCATTGAATATTGCTGTCACATCTGGATTTGTACGCTATATATCTTGAGACATTACTCAGGAGCGAGAAAAAATCCAAAGGAAGGTCTGTAAGGAAATCGATCATGACCTGGCATCTCGACTTCTGTTACTTTCACAATGACGTGGCTTGCAATCTCTGTGTTTTTTCTACAAATATTTTCATAGATATTTTGTATTATCTCTGCTTTACTGATGAACTAGTTAAATGCAACCGTAAGTTCTGTTCTAATAGTTTCTTTTCTCGCTCGTGGAACTCCATTCTGGTTTCCTTCTTCCCAGCCACCTACAATCTTCAAAGATTTAAATGCACGCCAATCGCCATCTTATTAAACCCTATTTTTTTACTGTTCTTTCTCGTCACTTCTCCTCACTAAAATTCTTCTCACTTTCTTTAACTCCCAATAACCCCTTGCGTCCTAACCACATCATCGCCTTGCTTGTGGTGAAATGATTTTAAAAAGATATTTATTTTAAGGTTTCAGTCAGTTAAGTGCCATTCATGATACACGCTTGAGAGATTATATGTCGAGAGAGATATGATTGACAGGGCAAATTTTCTCGCGGTAGGTTGCCATTATTTTCTGTCGTAGACTGGTTACCATCCAAGATTATAGAACCCAATCTATCCTGTTATTTGATCCATAACTAGGGGAAGAGACGGATTAATGCCTTTCCCAAAGGTATTTGCGCAAAAGTGAATGCAAGGAATTCAACTAGAATTTGAACTCGGGTCTCCAATTTTTCGTTCCAAGTCGATATGCATTGCACTACAATGCCCCCTTTTAGGGTTTACATATCCGAAATTGTTTCAGTATTAATTTAACAGGCGATTAATTGAAATGGCTCAGTAGTAGATTAATCGTAGGGGACTCGTACATCATATTACTTTCCATGCATTTCTGTCTAGTAAATTAATTTCTATTTTTTGTTTTTTACTAAAACAGCATTTTCTAAATAGAAGCTGTGGTATACTTAATTAGTATGGGATACTTAAACATTAAGACGAATAAATGTATAATTTAATAAAAATACAACTGAGGTATATTCAAATTTTATCGTTCGTTGGCGAAACTCGTTGCCAAGTTTTGAGGTTCTCATTGACATTTCCTTATATGTGAAATGAGTCCCATGTTGGATTTGAAGAGAAGTCCACCGCCTCCGCATGGTTGGGTGGGATAGTTCAGGTGATAGAAAACTGTGGGTTTCTTTAAGCTCTCTATGTCTCTTCTATTTTTCTTCTGGTGTTTTCGAAGCATTTAATTTTTTCGTGGACTGCTCTTCTCCAGCTGGTTCCTTTACATTTTATAAAGATTCAGTTAAAGTACCTGTCGAGTTCTCATATGCTTTAATCTGGTTGTTTGTTATTTATCCAGTTTACCATAAGCAAGGAAGTAAAGCCACTAAGACACACGGGTGTGAAAAAACAAGAAAAAAGAAACATTACTCAGGAGCGAGAACAATAGAAAATTAATCAGGAAGACAATAGTAAATAGCGATTGACAAATTTATATTTTTGAAGATTAAAATTGACGGGAAAACATGAACCCGGAAGAGAGCCCCACAAGTGTGAAAAGAAACTTTTAGCATAGAACTTAATTATATCTAGCAAACTAGGCTGAAAATTTATATGATCCTGACGCCAGTCTGGTACTGAACTTAAATAAATTTAAAAGCGAAGAACCTATCCGAACAATTACCATGAAAGTATTTATAGAAAATGCACAGGTAGGCAACTTTCTTCTTTTTCTATGTACCATGTTCCTTCAGGTCGTAGGTGATCATGGCCCTTTACATCTCCCTATCTCTATCACATCTTCCTATCCTTATCACGTTTTCTACTGTTGCCCAACCCAAACATCGCTTTGCCATCCACTTGCTCAAGCCCATCAAGTATGCAACGCGCTGCTTTCCCATGTCTTTTTCCACTCTATCTAACCTGTGAGTATTAGTTTCTCCAAACCCTCCTTTCTCATTACATGTACCAGGAACTTCAACAGTCTTGACGGCAGTGAAAAAGTGACTGAAACCGAGACGAATAATATTGTTGAAACATCTTTAAATTTTAATAAGGATTTCTAAAGATATACCAGAAGCATTGGACCATAAATTATAGTAATATTATAAGCGTGGACGAATGGTCGACTTATAGACATGTAAGATAGATTCTGGAGAGAAAATTGTCTAGCAAGATTGAGAAAACCAATTTTTTAAGCAGATGACCTAGCTATGGACCCAATATAGTCTTTCACTTTACGTCGACCGAGATGTAAAATATGTTTTGTCATGCTAATGTAGATTTTAATGCAATAAAATTGTTTTCGTGATGGTTTCAGTTTGTCTTTTTAAAAACTCATAAATAACGTATAACTTATTACAAAACGTTTATCTTTCTCCCAGTGTTAAATCAGTTATGTCTACAGAAACCAGAGGAAAATGAACCTACCATGCTAGATGAATCCGGGAACATGATGTCGATTTTTAACGTTGGGTCAGACTGTTCACTTAACGCCAGGTACTCCAGGAAATGCGGTGGGTAAAGTCGACACCCTTTTCTGTGGAGGCAAATTATGTATTCATAAGTGCTTTCGGGCAAAAAGAGATAAATAACGAAGAAAACATTTGGTGGCTAAATCTGTAGTCTGTAGTTAGTAACTGAAATTTTATCTGGAATTTTCAATGTATAATGTTTGCTCAATGTGAAAAGTAATCACGACTAAATTAAATGCATTGGCAAGGAATTTGATTATGCATAGCATTTAATATTTGTTTAGAAAACAAAGGCTTTTCAAAATTAGTCTTTCTATATGTTTACAAAACCGGAAGTAAAAATAGCAACACTTGAAAAAAAAAAGGAGGAAAAAGAGATAAAAGTAATGTAAAGGAAAAAAAAATCGACGAAGAAGACAAATACGATTTTCTTCATATAGGCACATACATACAAACAGCGGCTATTGCACACGCGCTAACACAGACACTCACACATACGCATGTATGTACACATGCACTATGAAAAAGTTTGAACCATCGAAATTCATATAAAATGCATATAAAAACGAAAACTTGGTTAGTATAAGCAGTCAATTGCAGATTTGAATTAACGATGTATATATATATATATATATATATATATATATATATATATATATATGTAGATAGATAGATAGGTATGAGTTTGTGATCCTGGGTTTCACGCTTTTGCGATCGAGCGTGAAAAAAAAAACAACACGATATTATACACGATACCTTGTCATCAGAAACGCAAACGAGTCTCGACATGTAAAGTCACAAGTTTATTCATCTGAAGAAAGTCAACTTTAGACTCGAAACACGTGTAGCGACACAAATATCATTATAGACAATTAATATATCATACAAACAGCAAGTAAAAGTTATAATAATGGCAACAATAAATGTACAATTTCAACAAAATGTTCACGGCTTCTCGCACCTTTTTTTATATACCTATTTCTCTTGTTGGAAACAACACCTATTTCTGTTTTTAATATATATATATATATATATATATATATATATATATATATGTATGTATGTATTTGTGTAATGTGTGTGTGCGTGTGTTTAAAGTTTTCTATATAGAGAAAAGTGCTCAGTTGTGCGATAGACCACAGGAATCAGTATGTTAATATCACGCCTGAAACGGTGCAGGCATTAAACTGCTCACGCCTTAACAGATTATCAGAGCATATTTTATTCTTTAGTGTGGGTTCCATAAATATACCACTTGGGTCTATGGGCAGTGGGGAGAGATAAACCAGTTTTTTTTTTCGCGTTGTTTAGAGTTAGCTTTTTAGAACTTTTATTGTTTTGACCTTGGGTTTTTTCTTTTTTCTTTCTTTCTTTCTTTCTTTTTTTCTTCCTATATTTTTCTTATTAAAAAAACAATTTCTATTTTTTATTTGTTATCTCGATATATATAACGTCTGCAATTGAAAAAATGATATAACTTATACAATGTGTTCTATAATGATGGGACATATTTTAAACGCAGATATCCAAGATTATAAAAATGATATAGATTACCAAATATATTAATTCTACTACTGATACAGAAAGGTCTATACAGGTATCTGACATCTCTTTTGCTGACAGTGAGCCTTCATAATGTCGTAGACTCCAAATCATTTTGGAAGCATTCTTCACCAACCAAAAGATAGTTGCATCCTAAAGGAAATAAGCATTTTCGAATGCGACAAAGTAATCCTGCGTGCTGTTACACGCAGGAGAATCCATTTATGATTGTTAGAAAATTTCTGCGACCACATCACCCCTTACCCCTGGCCACCTAACTCCCCAAACTATAACCCCCTTGATTATTATGTGCGGGGTGCAGTTGAGCGAGAGGCCAATAAGACCCCTTGTAAGACTGAAGATGAACTGAATTTAAGATTATGGCAGTATTCACCAACTTAAACAAGGAGACCATCCAAATGAGTAGCAAGAGATTCCAAAGTCATCTGTTTTGTTTCTGGCCTGTTGGAGCTGTCATTTTACTTTCTGCGAACCCGCCTTTCCATGGCGGGTTGTGCCAGCTGCTCCTTGCTTGATTTGAGTTGTTGGGCCAGGGTTCTTCTTCATTTGGTCCGGTTAATTAAAAAATGTACATAAATGCAGACAAATATTTTTATATGTGCATACTGCATATTTACCGTATGCATTAATTTGTGTATACACTCATACGCACACAGACACCACTAGAAAAATCAACTGATATCTCTTTTGCTGACAGTGGGCCCTCATAATATCGTAGACACCAAAAGAAATTGCATACATGTAGTGGAAGCATATATCACCAACAACCTACTGAGGGAAAATTTCCTACCTAGTCAGTCATGTCTCGAAAGGGAAGTGATCGCCCAAGCGTGTATCACAGACGGCAATTAACTGACTGAGTGTGTTCAAGTCCTTTTGAGTCATTATCAAGAATTTATACGTGTTGTTATTTTGGTATGTGTAGTAAATATTTCGTACGTATAATATATATTTATACACAAATAAAAAATAAAATCAGATCGGATTGATTTTCGAAGCACTGCTGAAATGTGACACAGGCTTGCTAAACATTACACAACGTCGAGGTGCTAAAATTAGATCAGGAAGAAGGATGAATAAGATCATCAAAGTTAAACATCTAGATACACTGGAAGGAAGTAAAACTTTAAATTTAAAACTTAGTGTCTTATATATATATATATATATATATATATATATATATAAGACACTATGTTTTAAATTATATATATATATATATTAAATATATTAAATAATATATAATTAAATATATTAAATATATATTAAATATATAATTAAATATATTAAATATATTAAATAATATATAATTATATAATATTAAATATTATATATATATATATATATATATATATATTAAATATATATATTTTAAATTATATATATATATATGTGTGTGTGTGTGTGTGTGTGTGTGTGTGTGTGTGTGTGTGTGTGTGTGTGTGAAGGGGTGTGGAGAGGAAAATTTTAAAAATAGTTACCACTTCTGCGATTTACGATTAATTTTTCAGCAATGAATTGAGTTCTTAAGGTGACTGGTCTGTGCATATACCGCTTAACAAGCTAAAAATTCCCCTGTCTCATTATATGGTTTAGAGAGTAGAGAATCCGACTGGCACCAAATTGGTCGAGTTTCAATACCCGCCAGAAGCAAGTAGAATCTAGCCACACTGATGAGCTGTGATACAAAGAAATAGACCTGTATGTGGATGACAAATATATATATATATATATATATATATATATATATATATTCAAACAATTCATTTAAAATTGTCGCTTGTTTATAAACAAGTTTCGTTAAAATTCGTTAATTTCCGTAACATGTTTATTTATATATATATATATATATATATATTATAAGTAAATCCATATCGCAATCTCTTTTTTTCCTGTTGTAAAAAAAAAAAACTTACATTAGATTATGAACGAGTAATTTTCTTAATATTCCGATTTTTTTCATACTATCGAATATTGATTACTTTAAAAACTTGGCTTCAAGTATTCAAAATTCGCAAGGAAAGAAAGACCTACTTTTTTATCTTTCGGATCTTCTTTAAGCAGGAATGTGATAAGGGATGTTGACTCCTTCTCAAGAAACGGACAACTTCTCCGTAAACCTCTGATCCCGGTGCAACACATCCGGTTAACAACCATAGCAACTGCCAACCTTTATTTTCACTGAGTCTGACAAAAAAAAAGAAAAATGTTTTAACCAGCCTCATATATATATATATATATATATATATATATATATATATATATATATATATATATACATATTGTTAATCTGTTTTGGGGCCATTACTTATAAATATTTCAAAGAGTTAAACATTTTTTAGATACACTTAAAAATTTTCTTTAAAACAATATTTATAAGTATTATTAAAGATAGATTACAAAAATCTGTCGCTTTCTGCGTCACGTGATGTAAACAATCTCTCGACGAACGCTCCTCGCGAAAACGCCACTAATTTAAATTTTAAAATTATTTGTTTCTGATGAAATGCCGAGGACGGTCTGAAATATCAATTATAATAATAGAAATAAATAAATAATGTCAAAAAATACATTTTTAAACTTACAACTTTTTAGTAGTTTTTTCTATACATATTAAGACAGTATACGTGGATCATCACTATGTTATATATATATATATATATATATATATATATATATATATATATATATATTTCATTTGTAAACAAGTTATTATCACAGCCTAGGTTTCAACCTTTCGGTATCTTCAAACAATTTTTAATAACTGATTTTCCAACGTTTTTAAATGTACAACAGGGATTCTTACAAACGCGCGATTGTAATTTTTAAACAACCGAAAATTTTCAAAATTAGGGAGAAGTTAACTTAGGATCTTAAACTCTATTATATAGGTTTGTATGATCCTAGAAATTATTTTCCGGTGTGATTTTATCTGGACATTGTTTCTGATCGTTCATTTAGTCATTTTTTTTAAAATTCTGGAACCGATATTGTGGTCAGCTTTTCTTCCTGGTACAATCTGCATACATCACCACCGTTGTAAGATTTTGGCCTTCTTTTTAATTATACTCCACATTATCTCAGGGTCTTTTCCATTTTTTTTTATTTCCACAAGTGATTAGCTAGTTTGGTACAAATTTTAAAGTTTTCCAGCTTGAATGTAATTTTGTGGTTATTGTATCTGTTTTTAAAAATAACTTTTGTAGATCTCAAATATATATATATATTTGTCCATCTGTATCATGTACCTCTGCTTTGTAAAATAACACCTTCTGTTTTATAAAGTCCGTCAACTGGGCATTTGTTTTTGTCCTTACAGTTTCATTCTTTATTAGTGATATTATGTTGCACAGTATTTTTGAGTTTCTGGAGTTTTGTTTTTTATGGAATTTTCAAATTACTAACTAGTACAGTTAAAACTTAATTTAATTGTATTTTTATTGAACATTTTATTTAATTCCGATTTTTTGGGGAAGTTTTTATTAATTAATTTAAAAATATTTGCTCTATTTTGGATTTATTTCTAAGTTAAGCGGTGGGTTGAACCAAATATTGTTTCTATTTCTAGTATTATTTTTTATTTGTTTGTTTAACTGAGGTTTGTATTCTAATTTGCCTTTATGACCACTTTCATTTAAGGCTCTTTGATAAGATTCTTTCTTTCATCGAAAATTGTTTTGTCAGAAAATATATTTGTAGTCTGTGTAATATTCCCTTAGGGATGTGTTTGATTATGCCAGTGAGATGGTTAGATCTAGAGTTTATGTACTTTAAAGTTGTATTTGCTTTCATATATGGACAGACACTACCAGTTTGTAGATTAAATGCTACATTTAAATATGGGACAACTTTTTTTTATTTATTTCGACTTCTATCTCAAAATCGAGGTTTAAACAGTTTGAAAAGCATTTTTCTTATTTTGTCATTTTCCCTTCAGAAGAGAAAATGACAAAAGAAAAAAATATCAAAATAAGAAAAGTTGGCCTTAAAATTGTTTCCAGAACAAATATAATTACTAAATGAAAGATCAGAAACAATGTCCAGATGTAATCACACCTGAAAATACTTCCTAGAATCATACAGTCTTACGATCTATCACGTTGAATACACCGGTTCTCGCTCGATCACTGAAGTTAAGCAACGTTAAGCCTGGTCAATATGGGTGACCGCTTGGGAATACCAGGTGCTGTAAGCGTATAGTGACGGATGTGCGTTGTGGTGCAGTAGATATCGGCTCGGAAAGAGAAATCGGTGAGCAGAGTTCGAATTCCAGTTGAATACCCTGCATTCACTTAAGCACTGGTACTCTTGGGAAAGGTATTAATCCGTCCCTTCCCTCCAGTTATGGGTTAAATAACAAGGGTAGGACCTGGAGACCCTGCCCTTAAAAAACAAATCCCAATGGATCTTGATACTCGAAAAGAAAAATGTATTACTAGACACAAAACTTATATTAAAAACAACAATAAATTGTTGAAAGAAAAAGATATTAGCAGCAATAAATAAATAAAATTTAGTTGGCAATAAATGACCCGCCGAGATTGATTTGCCATAAAAACAAAACAACCAACCAACCAACTAGAATCATACAAACCTAAATGAAAGAGTTTAAGATCCTTAAATAACTTCTCCCTAATTTTGAAAATGTTAGTATGTTTAAAAACTCCAGTCGCGCGTTCGTAAAAATCAGTTGGACGTTTGCAAACGTAAAAAATCAGTTATTAAAATCACTTGAAAATACCGAAAGGTTTAAGCCTAGGCTGAGTATATATATATATATATATATATATATATATATATATATATATATATTGTGATAATGTTTAACACCGAGGTGGTTGTTATTTCAGTGGTTTTACTGATAAAATTGATTTTGTCAAGCTGTTCTTTATCATAAAGTGTTCGATATTGGTATGAAGATGAGCGTTCATAACCACAAAACTTTTACTGAGCAGGTTCATGCAGTCTTCGAAGTTTCGTGAGAACATGTTTTGATGTTCTCGCGAAACTTTGGCATGAACCTGTTGTGCTTGTATATATATATATATATATAATAAAATAAAGTAAAATAAGAAACGTATCTCGATATAACCTGTTTCAGTTTTATTAATGTTTCGTCAGAAACTGAAAGAGAAATGAAAAAACAAAGCGAAATGGCATATTGGCATGTTATGATTTCGGGTTATTTCTCATTAGTCAAATACGTGTATTAAAGCAATAAATATTATTTTTTTTAAATGCTTGAGGAATATTTGCGACGGAAATGTGTGTAATAGTGTATGTGTGTGTGCAAAGAAATGCTTGTAGGTAAAAGTTGGACGGTAACACTAGATCATATAAGTGTATATCTGTGTGTGTATGACAAATGTCTAAAGAAACGAGCTTACAAAATCCACAAAGCCAAAAAAAAAAAAAAAAAGAAAATGTTAAAATTCTACCTTCCAACAACCTTTCAACATTAGGATCGTTACCACCACTTCACAGATATTCGGTGATATAATCAGGAAGAAAAATATTCCCAACACCATTTCAAATGCCGGAATTTATCAGATAAAGTGTTTACAGAGCAAAATGGTATACGTGAGCGAGACATCACGTGATATAAAACCCGCATCTACGAACACAAGAGAGGTTTGAGTTTAAACAGATATTCTAACTCTCTCATTTTACATTGAAACTACGTGAGACATAACTATAATTTCATTAATGTCAGACTAATTAAAACAGAACATAGCCCTTTAAGGAGAAAATATTTTGAAACCATAATAATAACAATATAACCAATTTTAAACAAACGCTTAAAACATCATATTACTTTTTACAGAACCAATCTTTATGAATCTAACTTATGTCTACCTAATACATAAAAATAAATGAAATATTACAATCTCAGGGGGAAAATGGCCCAGTAGATGTAGACTTTGGTTAGTTCTAGTGACTTGGCCCAAAGTCGATACCAGGCTACAAATAACTTAGAGAGTTAATTTAAATGGAGATAACTACATGGCTATCAAAAGTGGAATCGCACATAGAATGAGAATATAGACGCTGGTTAGTTCCACTGACTTGATCCAAAGAGTTGTGAGTTTAATACCAGGTTACAGCAGTGGTGAACAAATAACTTAGAGAGTTAAGTTAAAGGGAGATAACAACATGGCTACCAGAAGTAGCATTGCACATGGAATGAGAATGATATACCCCAGAGATCAAAATAATGGATTCGGTTCGAAATTCCTAGAACCTGACGAATGCTGGAGAGTAAAACGACCGAAATGTCGAAAATATGGCAATAAAGATGAGAACAATTGTCTGACCAATGTAACTAGTGTAAATACTTAATGTTGACAAATACTGAATTATTGCAAAAATGCATGAGAAATACTTAAATGAAAAATCCAGATGGTCATATCTATCTACGTCTTACTGGCTCACACAGTGGTGACGACAGCAGATATTACTCGCACTCACAGACATACAAGTGACTATAAAAAAAATCCACCACAATGCAAAATTATATTAACACCTCTCTACATTTCACCGGCCTGCACGTCTACAGATATTTTTCATATATACACTCACGTACATTTATATGAACTAACGTTACCGTCAAATATACGCCTTGATAGACAAGCGTTTCTTCACGCCTATACATTATTACTCACTTTTCCATCCAAAATATTCCTCGCATATTTATTGCTCCTATCCCCCCATTAGCATGGAACAGGCTAGCCTCCCTGAGAATAAAACACTACGCTTCCTTGGCCTCACACTCTCAGCGGACCTCAAGTGGAATGACTAAATCCGCTGCTAAGAAGGTCGGTTCACTGTGCAGGGCCACGAAGTTTTTGCCGTCTGAGTCCATCCTCTACATATATAAATCTACCATCTGTCCGTGTATTGAATACTGCTGCCACATCTGGTCGGGTGCCCCTGCTATTCACCTTGGGGTTCATGACAAAATCCAACGGAGAATCTGTAATGTGATCGATACCGACTTGGAAGCTCGGCTGCAGTCGCTGTCTCACCGGCGTGACATGGCTTCCCTGTGCCTCCTCTATAAATACTTTCACGGCGTCTACTCCAATGAACTTAAATCACTGGTGTCCCCTAGGTATGAATTTACACGAGCTACTAGATTACCAACTAGGTCCCACCCTTTTACAGTGAAACCGATAAAAGGTAACCGCAATTTTTACTCTAACAACTTCTTTTCACGCACATACCACCTGTGGAATTTCCTTCCATATACTTGCTTCCCCGACAGCTACAATCTTCAGGAATTTAAGTCAATAGACACCTCCTATCACACTAACTCGCATCCATTCTCTCAAGCTCTTTTTTCATCTACTCCACCCCCATTCTCTGTATCCTCATCCGTCTATTACTTCCTCCTGACATTTCCTATAACTAACCCTTCTTTCTCATCACTTTCCCCTAGTAGAATGCCTTGCTTGGGGTGAGATGATTAAAAAAAATAATCTATTGCTTTGATGCACGTCACAATAATAAAAGCTAACCCATAATCATAACATACCAGTAATCTGTGGATGTTTGTTTTTCATTTCTCTCTCAATCTCTGGCGAAGCTTTAATAAAAGTGAAACCTGTTAGATTAAGATACACTTCTTATTTGTTCTTTATTTCATCATCTTGTCGGATTCCGACCCATATATTTAAGATATGAGAGGAAAACTCAGTACTTAATTAAACGGTTATACATCCAGAATTTATTTCAGCAATATAAAAGAAAATTTACAATTGCCTCGTTCAGACCGTTAATTAATAAGTAAATAAATTCTGGATATATTTACTCCGGATAATATCCATTAAGCTCTTTAATTTTATCTAATTGATATTATATATAAATTAGATAACATCTTTTGGATTATCTTCTCCGTTTTCACGAGTTGTCATTCTGTCATTAATATATATATATATATATATATATATATATATATATATATAAAGGAATAGTGTTCGTTATTATTACTAGCAATTAATATTAATATATTAAAATAGTAATAAATTTAAAATTGTGTCATTTAGTTTCTATCAATTTTAACAGAATGTCTGCTAATAAAGTGCCCATTTTTCTGATGCGTGATTATAAACATTACAAAAGTGAGTCATCCTTCGATAAATATTGTATGTGGTTATATATAATGATAAACTATATATATATATATATATAGCGACAGAGAAGGAGAGAAAGTGAGAGAGAGAGATAACGTATGAAAGGGAATGTACTTACTCGTTAGGATTGTCTGTCAGTTGTTTCAGAATTTGACAAAATATTTCCTCCCTTAGGTATTTCTATAAAAAATCATCAAATAAATTTATAATATCTATTTATTTTCATATTTAGCAGAATAAAAAGATTGTTGATCTTTAAAAAGAGCACAGACCTTTACACTATCTGAAACTTCATGTTTAAAATATAATGACCATGTTGAAACATTTGAAAATGCGTCAATATTTTAGAATAAAACGAAGAAATGGCAATCAAGTAAGCAAAAATATAAATAAATAAATAAATAAATAAATAAATAAACGATTTCAAATTAATAATACTGAACTTAATTCCTTTATTAAATTATACTATTTGTGCTTTCATCTTTAATATCGCCTTTTACCCCAAAACTTGGGTCGTTACATTCTGTGACCATTAAAATAGATTAAAATTTGAGCCGGAAAGTCATATTCTGAATTATGGACTTTGTCTATACTAATTTAGCTACGAAGATTTAACAGCATGTGATGTAGGAAAACTTGAACTTTCCTGTCCGCAAAAATAAAAATTAAAAATTTAAAAAATGAATTATAAAAAGGACGATTTTCTCCTTGATTTCACTATTATTTAAACTACATTTCTGAGGAGCAAAGGTAGTTAAAATAATAGCGGTGTCATAGGAAAAACCAGTCAAGTACCCATAATCTGTTATACGAGTTTAATAGATTTACAAAACGCAGTTAACATAAATGGTGCACAATTGGTATTGTTCAGTATTATCGCTTGCAGATGTAATAATTGCTTGATAAAGCAGAAAGAAACCTAGAAATGAGTTTAGAAAACAGAAATCCAAAGACGCATTGGAAAAGTTACAAATAACTTACAAAAGCTAAGCAAAGTATTATGAAACTGGAAAAATACTTTTACCCGTTTGAAACAATGACTAACTGTAAAATAGGTTTCTGTTTAAGTTGCGCCAATTTCTTTGTTCGGCCTGTTTTGAAAATCAATAATTGAAAGTTTTACTTTTATCTGGTCACTAGCGTTGGTGAGACATAAGCAACGACTTTAGCCATAACGTATATCTAGTCTTTGGTCTAACGTAATTGTAAAATCTGAATATTTTACCTACTTTTCACATTGCGTTCGTTATATAATCTTTAAAAAATCAATGCAAAATAAGATGCTTACATTTCGGACAGCCGGTTCAATAATATCTTCGTTGGCCAACAGTGCATCAGAAATTGGTTCAGTTTTCGGTAAATCTCCCATATACATCAATATAGCTGCAAATAGGAGTACAGGACTTGATACACTTCGAATTTAGGAGGGTGTAATAATTTAGGAGAGCGTAATAATTTTAAAAAGAAAGCAACATAGGTTATTCTTTTTAAGAGAAATGTTGTGGTATAACCAATCATCTCGCGATAGATTTTGGCTGACAATACAACACTTCTCTTACTCCAAATGTATAAAATACTTACATTAAAATAAAACAATCCATTAGCAATAAAATTTGTTTTGATCTGCGCATATGTTAAAATGTCGTGACGCTAAATTGTATTTTATAGTCATCGTACGTGAACACACGTCCGTGTCAAACTGTTAACAGCACAAACTTTTTATTGACTATTTCCTTACCTTCTAACTTCTTTCCTTGAAAACGACGATCGTTGTCGAAAGTATCTGAAGTACTTGACATTAAAACAACTTATTCAACATTAGAATAAACTTATCAAAAACTTAAGAGATATTCTCTATTCGTTCTCTTTAACAGAACATCTTTAATCAAAATATTGCTGCTTAAAACCATATTTACTTATCAAACAATTGGTATGGTTTGTTTATTACGAAGATACCAAAGCTAGCAATTTATGACCTTATGAGACGGTATCGAAAGGTTCTTGGATGGGTATACTCGTACAAAGTCTATAACTGATTCCAGTCAAATAAGAGAGCTGGTAGATTTTTTTGTTCTATATCGCAAACCTAGTTTCCGATTTAACTTTAAATATAATTTTTTCAATGCTTTGAGTACGTTTCGCATTCATAAATTAATAAAATAAAAACCTCACTAAATCAATGTTGCTTATGAATTCGCTTGTCTGCTTGGAAAATATCTCTCTAATAACGATAATAACGATCATTCGCAAAACACATACGTTAGTTGCACAGTTGCTATATTATCGCGCTGTTTAACTTCTCATTTATTCAGTAATAGTTCACATAACCATATATTACTAACCAAAAATATACCAAAGTACCGCAAAATATCTTATATAAATCAGCAAAGCAACAATAAAATATTATTATATTTAGGAACAAACATAGTAAATATTTTCAAATGAAATAGAAATATACACAACACGAAATGAGACGTGAAGACGTGATATTAAAAAAAAAATGACCCGATAGCTTAAAGACAAATATTTGAAAAAACAAAATCAAATAACGCAGCATAAGAAACTCATTGATAACACCGTCGACATTTTTTTCTCGGCCTGAATGTTGTTGAGCAATGGGAACATGTTTCTGGGCTATTTTTTCACGATGAATCTAAAAATCAAGTCCATTTTGCCCGTTACATCACATTTTCTTAGTACAAATAATTTCTAATTTGCTGAAAATAGAACAAAATGTCTAATTCACAGAGATATGCCACAGCTTAAATATGCAAGTGGCATTGATGAAACATTTCGTCTCATATTAAAATGATTTATCATTCAAGAAAAAGTATCCAAATAACTTTCAAAATTAATTCTAAGCTATTTCAATTCAGGTAAGCTAGCCTGAAAATGCTTGATTTTATGAGAGATATCTCAGTGGAAAATATTCTTATGTCTTCAATGTTCTTAGTTTGTTAAAAGTTTGTGATTTCTGTTTCTTTACTACTTTTCATAGTAGTTCCCTAGAAGTCATTCAAGAACAGCGATTTTAATTTTTATTAGTAGTTTTCACTTTAAATCTGAAACTGTCACAAAAGTTTTTATCATATCACTTGAATTTATAGAGGTCTGGTATTGTCTAACAATCTTTATAATATGCATAGGAACATTGATAAATGAGAGTTGTTAGGATGTTTGGTGAGTGCATTTGGGATCAGTAAGATTATAATTTTCTTTATCAGGGTTTAAAATAGCCGTCAAACACTAGATAATCATAGCCAACTAGACACTTTCCTACCCGTCCCCAACACCACTAGCATCTTGTCTGACTAAATCTTTATACAAGGCACTTTGACATCCTGTTGCTTATTAACACAACTTAAAAAATGTTTTCGCTTTTTTGCATGCCTCCATGTGATTCTTTGCTCATCAAAATTGTTAATTCATAAGGATAGGATTTAACTGGTAGGTGATTCATTTTCTGTTGATAAAAACTTTTCTGAACTGAAAGTGTTGAAAAGTTATAGGGATACTTTTTCCTTTATGACAAGTTATTCTAACCTGAAAACCCTTAAAATTGGTTCTACGTTAAATGGGTATTTTTGTCTGTTTTAAGCAAATTAAAAATTATGTGTACTGAGAAAACGTGATGCGTTGGGGCAAAATGAATGTTATTTTTCAGATTCAGCATGAAAAGAGCCCAGAAACATGTGCTTATTGCCCAACAACATTTAGGTTGAAAGATAAAATGTTGACCTGTGTGATGTTTTAAAAGTTCTCAGACATAAGACAATTTATATTTAAATCTTTCTTCGTAAACCAAGAAAATTATAGAAAATATAGAATAAACAATTAAAGTAATATTTCCCAAAAATATCAAATATTATTCAAATTAATGTAATATTCAAAATTACCGACTGTATTCTGAGACAGTTATTCGTATTTTCTAAAAAATTGATAGATTTATTTTAATTCTTTATAAACTACTGTTGCGGGATCTCCCCCTTTTTTTATATGATAATGAATTCGACTGAGTGTACATATACTCCTGCTATAGAGAGAACAGTAGTTTCAGTTGCAGTTGGTAGTGGAGAGTAATCGTAGAGATTCGTTACAGATATCGGAGAGTTCCGAGAGATACCGAAGTTACCCAGAAACCAGACTAGCTCTGAGCTCCATTCAGCTAGAATAATATACACAGATATACTATTTCCAACGACTTCACTTCAAGACTTGTATATATTCATTTATTACTAATAGTATTCCTGGATTTACTAACCTGCGTTCTAGTTTGTATATTACGTTCAATATAACCTACTTTTCTATCTCCATATCTGTTTTTGTTGTTCATTATTTTGTGTGGTTCCTCACCCGGAATCCACAAAAATTACTTTGTTTAGGTTTTAGAGACGAAACTGAGCTGATATGGGCTTTTGCGAAAATAGTGAGGAATTCTTTTTTATTTTAATGGTAAATAGAGCCTTGTGACCCTTTTCGTAGGCAAGTGGTAAAGCATATTGGATCAAACGGTAGTTTCTCCTGCAAAGAGTGGCGATTCCTGCTAGAGAACACATTTTCTTTAGTGAGAGTTTTCGAATGCGCAAGTCGATAGCCGTAAAACACACTGTTTACAAGTACAGATAAAGATGGAGTGTCTATTTATGATACAAGTATTCACTATAATAAATTTTGAAGTTATAATTTTCTATGTATGTAAATATTTAATGTTGAGTTCATAAGTGAATTGTAGAACTGAGTTAGTTTCGTCTTCGTTCTACGTTAATATGAAAACGTCGTCAATATGTTTTTTACTAATTTTTCTGTTAAAGAAAGTATAGAAATAGTAATACAAAATTGGTATAAACAGTGTACTGGATTGCTATATGATGTCTGCTGTTCAATATGACAGTGAATGCTTGACAATCTCGTCAAAGATTAAGAAAAGACTTCAAGTAACCGAAATGTGGTTCTCCAGAAGGATTCTGTAGATACTATGAACCAAACTTGGTCCATAGCAACGATGAGGTTTTGAAGCGGATGAAAACGAAAAGGAAACTAATACTTAATACTTTCTCCACATTAATTATATATATATATTTATGTGTGTGTGTGTCTCTCTCTCTCTCTCTCTCTATATATATATATATATATATATGTGTGTGTGTGTGTGTGTGTGTGTGTGTGTGTGTGTGTAGACGTAGGTTCGGTTCAAAGCGTGTGGTAAGCTCACAGAGAGTGATAAATCTCTTGTTCTTGTCGAATCCTCCATTTAGAAGAAAGACAGCCCAAATAGTTACGAGACGTGTTAGCTTCCAAATCGTTGCATCTTATTACAACTCATTCATATGCACATCTGCCTATTTATGTTTATTTGAGATGTGTTTCTACCTGCTAATCTATACTTAAAAGTGGATTGCGTAGACATCCCTTGTTTCCTGTTAAGGATGCGGTTTCCGGTTTTCTCTTTTCCAATCTTTTCACTCTTTTCTTTTTTTCTTTTTTATTTATTTATTTTTCAATTGGAGTAGATAGACTAAACTATCGCCCGGTTCACACTCCACCCACATCTATTGAACAGGTAAAGAGGCTCATCCCTTGTTTCCTGTTTAGGATGCGGTTTTCTCTTTTCCAATCTTTTCACTCTTTTCTCTCTTTATTTTTTTTTCAATTGGAGTAGATAGACTAAACTATCGCCCGGTTCACACTCCACCCACGTCTATTGAACAGGTGAAGAGGCTCATCCCTTGTTCCCTGTTTAGGATGTGGTTTCCGGCTTTCTCTTTTCTATTCTTTTTACCCTTACGTAGCTCCCTGCGCATCAGTGGTGTTATTGCCTTGCTTGGGGTGATATGTTTAAAAAAAATGCAACCCTAACAACATTTCTAAGCACAAAACAAAAAATAACCATAACAGAATCTTGCTCGATAACAATTAAACTGTTAACCCTTATATTATATATATATATATATATATATATATATTTATATATATATATATATATATATATATATAATATATATATATATATATATATATATATATATATATATATAAGCAAATAAATTAATATATATACATTTTAATTTATTTGCTTTTTGAAACACTATTTTTAAAAATTAAAAAATATGTCGGAAATGATCCATTTCGTAACGGACTTTGAAAAAAAAATTAATATATGTATATAAATTATTTTTATCATTTAAAACCTTGTTTGTAATGGATACTCGAATTTGAGTAGGCGCTCTGTTCATATATTAAACAGTATATTTACTTTTAAATACCGGCCTGAATGTTCTATAAATATTATTAAAAAAAATAGCGCAGCCTTTGGCATGTGTGGGCCACCGTTTAGTTCGGAACGCCTTACCGCTTGATCAAATAACTTAAAGAGTTAAGTTAAAGTTAAAGAACAGAAAGTCACGCGAAATTAATTTCGTGCTTTCGACTGAAATTGCTCCTGTCATAGAAGTTTTTTAATATCTGCATAAAAACAAAAACGGAGTGCCTACGCAAATAACGAACATCTACTTGATATAATGTTTAAAGTGATAACTAGATATTAGGTTGTCACACATGAAATGAAGCATCATTTTGGTTGGTTATTGATCCGCTCGTCTAACGAAGTAGCCTCCTTAGCATACAAAAAAATTATTAACTTATTCCTGATTCTTTTTCACTCCAAATAATTTTTCTTTCAGTATTAGGGCTAAAAACAGATTTTATAAAACCGGTTAAAATCGGTTTTCACAAGATGATCTCTAAAACCAAAACCGATTTGCCAAAACCGATTTTAATGTTTGTAGTTTCCGCTTTCCGTGAAATATTTCTCTATTGTTTGTCTTTGATGAAATACTGTTTTAACTGCAGTCAGTCAACTTTTAGGTAGCTGAGTGCTGTCTGTTTCATTGAAACAGATCACAACATATCAATTCTCACCTTCCCGATACTTTAGCTCAGCGCATTGTCATTTTCTTTCTTAACCCACTAACCCCTTACCGACTCCTAGAATTTGAAGGCTACAGAGTTTATTCATAGCAGGCCAAGAAACGCTGTTTGTGCTAAGTCAGGTGGTATTTCCTGTTGAGTATACGCAATAACTAGTTCCAGATTTATTTCAAGGAAGCAACACAGTGCGATAAGTTTTATAGTTTTTATTTTCATTCTCATTAGCCCTAACATAATAAAAAGAAAATCAATTCCGTGGAATTTTTTCGTTCGGAAAAACAAAAATGAAAATCAGCGCACAAAGTGGGAGAAAACCATGAAGTCTTCTGGAGGCTCTCACACGTCTCTTATTTTGCATTTGAAGAAGATTCATCAAATCGATATAAATTAGAATACAAACCAGCCTCCTATGAAAATGGCCAGAATAATGGAAATTAGGTTGGGGCGGTGTTCTACATTGGCCAAAACCGGTTTTCAACCGCTTTTGAGAAAGACTAACACTTACACACAGTTTTGAGAATTATCGTTTTTTTTTTCTTTTGCAAACCCTAATTTTTCTTTTGCAAACCCTAATTTTTCTTTTGCAAACCCTAATTGTTACTCATAAGCACAATGAAAATGATTACAATGAAACAATGTCGAATAATCTTACTGTATGAGTACAAACTTGAAAAATAACTATTTTTGGGTTCTCCGCTTATTTTTTAAAACGATTTCTTGAATATTCAAATTTAAATAAATAGATATAATGTTTAATAATAAAAACACAGCATCTACAGGTATGAGTATCCATTAAAATGACGTTTAAACAAGTAAATTAAAAATATGTCGGATTTAAACCATTTTCTGTGTGTGTGTGCGTATGTGTGCGCGAATGAGTGTGAAAGTTAAAAATAAATTACTTGGCTACCTCGAAATATTTGGCAGGCACAGTGCTTTAATTCTTCCCTGAACTGTATCTTTTTGCAGAGTGGCCGCTTAATCATTTCACTGCTGTGCTGCCATATTGCGTGTATCTTGTCGCGCTTGAAGGAAGCTTTGTGAAGAAACTTCGTCACTGTACTTTCATTTGAACTGGAATAAAAGTGCAAACAAAGTTTTATTCTTATATTAGTTTCGAATTATTCTTATCAGTTAATATAGATTTTATTACAGACATGACATTTCGACCAAAAACATTGTAGTCATCATCAAGTATCTATTGTGTGCTTCACTACCTGAACCAAAGATTGAACTTTGTGCTTCACTATCAGAATCAAAGATGACAGTAAAATATGAATAACCAACTTTTATATACATTACGCCAACGTCCTTGAGGTCATTGTTTTTGAAGTCTTCTTTATTTAATATCAGATGGCTTTGACATTTTGTCTTGTTATGATGGTTAAGACGTTGTATCTACATTGTACCTCCACAAAAAAAACCCCAAAAACAGGAAATTTCGTACAGTTTATTTAATTGTTGAAATTTTTGTTATAGTTAATTCTAACAAAAGCAAAGGATATACATTTAGTAGTTTGAAACTGAACAAAAACACAAATGTTAGATGTGGTGTTGAAACTAAAGAACTCTGGTAACATTAATTGGCATTTTTACAGTCACTAAATTTGATTTACTTTCTTAAAGAGAAAATTCCCTTCACGTTGAAAATTTGATAACTGCAGCATCCCGGAACAAGAATTTGTTAAAAAAATTATATATATATATATTTTTACTTCATTTATATATAGCAAAAGTTATAATTAATCTTTTTATATGTTAGTTAATTTTTTTCATCACAAAGGAAATCTGATATTTCCTGTTATTTTTTTTGTTTTGTTTTGTGTGAGACCCGTATAATAACATCTATATCAATAACAACATCTACATGAGAACAATAGTTCGAAATAATGTTGACAATTACTCATCTTAGAAATGAAGTAATAAAACAATTGTAAACAATTCTGAACTTTTTTCACAAATATCTTTAAGACTTTTCAACGCTTTTGTTCAACACTTTTCATATTGGCTCCGCCATCATAATATCACTACACAAAAATGTTCATATTTCAGAACAATACTGTTCTTCTTCATGTGATACGAGCACTCTATAAAAGTAAATGCTAGAACAGTGGGTTTTAACCTACCTGTTCTCTCACGTTTTTGTAATATATATATATTTGCTTTCAGACAATGAGAACATAACTGTTCAAAATCCATCAATGAAGACACAAGATGAGTGCACTAACAGTGTTTAAAATGCTGTCATTCATGACAGATTATGCATTCTCTTCCGGAAACTGTAACTAAGACCCAGTCAGGATAGTCGTAGTATAATAGACAACTGGTAAACAAACACATGCCACAAACCGTAATAGACATAATCTCGCCGCTGACCTTGAGCGGGATCTACACTCTGTGGTGAACTGGGGCAAGAAGTGGCTTGTCAACTTCAATTCCTCTAAGACCAAGCTCTTGTCTGTCAACCATTACAAGCAACCTCTTCTGCCTCCCATAACCAGGTGATTCTCCCGCAGAGTAATACACTACGCCTCCTCGGACTTACCCTGTCCTCAGACCTCAAATGGAAGCACTATATTGAATCCATAGCAAAATCTACTGCTAAGAAGATTGGGTCACTATGTCGATCCAGGATGTTTTTTCCACCTGAATCCATCCTGCATATATACAAGTCAACCATCCGTCCGTGCATGGAGTACTGCTGCCATTTATGGTCAGGTGCCCCTGCCGTTCTCCTCAGTGTTCTTGACAAGCTCCAAAGGAGAGTCTGTAATGTGATAGGTACTGATCTGGCGACTCGACTGCAGCCACTTTCCCATCGTCGAAATGTGGCCTCCCTCTGTCTCTTCTATAAATACTTTCATGGCTTCTGCTCGGATGAGCTTAAGTCACTGATGCCTCCTCAACAGGTGTTTACCCGTGCAACCAGACTGGCAACTGGGTCCCACCCATTTACAGTCAGGTTAGCCAAATGCAGACGACAATTCTACTCCTGCAGCTTCCTCTCTCGCACTTCCCGCCTGTGGAACTCGCTCCCGTATTCTTGCTTTCCTGACGGTTACAACCTCCAGAAATTTAAATGCAAAGTTAATACTCATCTACTAACCACTGGCCTCTAGCTCTCTCCCCTCCCCTGTATAACTTTCCCTTTCTCTCCACCTATGTATCTGTCATCGCACCTGCTTTCTCAGCTTTCTATTGTTCCTTTCTAACTAGCTTGTACTCCTCACTCTTTTCTAATTAATCTTTTTACATTTATGTAACCCCCTGCACATCAGTGGCGTTTCTGCCTTGCTCGGGGTGAAATGATTAAAAAAAAAAAAATGGTCCAGCACACAAATTTATGCAAAAATGCGTCAATTTACTGGAACCGCCAGGTTAATATATATAGCAAGTCTTGATAGTCAAGTGTCATACGTGATACAAGCTTGTACGATCATGTCTCGAAGGAGACATAACTGACAGAGCAGAAATTTTTCCCGCAGTAGGTTGCCATAACATTCTTCGGTAGACTGGTTGCCAACCAGTGCTACAGAATCCAATCTGACCTGCTATTTCAGCCATAACTGAGGGGGGAGGGGAAATAGACGAATTAATACCGTTCCCATGGTATTTTGTGCATAAATTAATGCAACAAATTCAACTGTAATTCGAACTTGGCTCTCCGCATTTTCGTTCCGAGCCAATATCCACTGCACCACAACGCACATTAAAGTAATCATTATATTTTGTAAGCCTAATTAGTTCATTTTCCGTCCAAGGAACAGTTGAAGAAAAACCTGTTAATGGTGCTACTGACAATGAAATTAAAAACAATGTTTCGTTACTTACTTAAAATGGGTTTTACTAAATTCCTCCAGCGTGTGTCTTGTGAGCAAACCAACATGTTCTGACGTCAGCAAACATTGTTCTTTCTTTAATTGTAATTGCACCATACCCTGAAATATTAAAACAAATATTTTGCTATTGTACCTTAATGCAAAGGTAGGCTTTTCTGCTTTTTGTCACATATCTACTAACAAAATGGTCCATTTTGTGGTAAGAATTTATATTAACAATTGTACACGATTTTCAGTTTGAAAAACTTACCATCAAGGCATTCATTCGGTTATGGTAATGTTATGATTAGCTGTTTCCTTATAAGGAAATATTATGCATCCATTAACTAAGAAGCCAATGCAACATTCGGTTTAAATTTATAAAATATTTCGCTTGAAACAATTTTCTTTCCAGTTCTTTATAAATTCGTTTCATTATCTTTCACTACCCCTTGCATCTTATTTTCATTATTGCCTTGCTGGTATGAAAGTTAAAATAACTGTTATTCCTTTTCTTAATATTAGTCGAGGTTTCCTTCATTGTTTGAATGTCAATATTTTCAATGTCATTTTATTGTTGAACGTCCTCAAATCATGTAAATTCTGTTATTTAAAACAGTTTTTTGTTAGTGATTATGTAGCTACAGTGTGCTAGTTTCGAAGAGGAATGGTTCTTACTAAGACCTAAAAGCATCATTCACACGATGTTGGTTATATAAAACTGAGAGCTGACAGTTCAGATAGAAAGAGTTTTAGCGCCATGAATAACATTTATATTTAAGCCACAATCTGACGAGGATATATAAGAACATCAGTAGGGGTCCTAAAACTTTTTTAACCATCGATCCGCTCATCGAATCCTTGACCACTTATCGACTCCCAGATATTTACAAAAATACCAATAGTAATATTTTTCTTAATTAAATTTAATATTAGAAATTTAAATTTTATGAAAATAGCATGAAAAATTAAAGGAATAATTTTAAAACAAATCAAAATAAAAACTTCAACTATTTGACCAATTAAAAAGAGTCTATAATTTGTCTCAAAAAATAGAACAAAATTTATCACTTTCGAATTCATTCAAAGACTGAGTTTAAACCGAATGTGTTTTATATTAAATGTAATATTTTAAATGGACAAACAATTTAAATTTAAAATGATATCATTTTGCAGCCAACTAAACGGTGGGAACAGAACTTGTGATATAGAAATCAGAAAAGGTGTGTCAGCAAATTGTATTATTTTATGCGTTTTTATTTTTTTGCCAGTTTTTAAAATGTTTAATTATCCTACCCCATACCACAGCATTTATAGACACACCCCTTCGATTTCATTTATAGACACACCCCTTCGATTTCAGTAATTTATTGACCCACTTTTGATCCTACAGGCATTTATTTACTTTTTAGATAGTCTCATCGATACTCAATAGTGGATAACATCTTTGGTGATCCCTGGGTTACAGTAAAACAGATATAAGATATGTGAGTAACGAAACAGGTAATTGGGATTTTCTAAGCATAGCTTAGAAGTGGCATATGACCGAAAGAAAGAAGCACCCAGAGAAGATTGAACTCACTACTCAACTGCAATGATCCAAGCGAGACATGCTTGCTAACCAGTACACCACGTCGACGTGCCCAGCATAACAGGTAATGACGCGAAAACCGAAGTCAAATTCAGTCGTAATCTGTTGCGTTCGTTTTTGCAAGGCATGAAACCTTTTGTTGATGGGTTAAATCGAAGAGTAGACTGCACTCTCTAGCCTAGAATGGCAGCTAATATAGGAGAAGGAAAACAATGAATTCACTGGATTTAGATGTTTGTTATTTATCTTGTAAGCAAGAAAAGTTTAAACCAACGATTAAAAAATCTTATCTATGATCTTTAATTCAAATTTTATACCCCAATGAAGTGCGATTTGCGAAATGGCTATCACAAAAAGTGGAATCTTCACCAAAACTATTGTGTTCGATAAAGTATGAATCTATCTCTTTTCCATTGAATTATAGTTTAAATAACATGGTAAACTAGACTTTCTAGTTTTGGGTAGAAGCCAGTCTAGAATTACGACAACTCCGATATGAGACTCCTGGAGAAGTAAACAAAAATTACTCCTCTATCTTTACCAAGACTTCTATAGCAATTTGCAAATAAATTTGATAAAGTGTAATCTGTGAGCAGCCAGGATCGGTTAGATAATGAAACAATGTGACATAAAAATAAAACAGATAGAAGTGATAAGACATACTAACCGCTGAAGTTAAAATATGCGGCGAGGAATATCATGTTATAATTTTACTTGTTTTGTTTCGTTTTAGTGTTGCTTAACTACGGTGATCATACGGAAGCCTGCGTTTCAACATAATGTGGTCATAAGCCTTGATCTGTAGCATAGTAACGTAGATAATTTAAACACTTTTAACGGCACTTATATATTTTGTTTAGTTTCTAATCATTGCACCTCAAGCAAGGCGATAATATCACTAAGGCGCAAAGAGATTGGGAGTGAAAGAAAATCAGAAGTCTTTAATGAAGAGAGAGATTCAGGAAGACAGAAGATGGTGATTGACGTTGCATTTAAAATTTTGAAGATTAGCAGAGAAGAAAGAAATCGGAAGAGCGTTCCTCAGGTGAGTAGCACGGGAAAAGTAACTGTCATAATAAAACGAACGCTAACATCTAGCTATTCAACAGTAAAACGAAGAGACCTATTAAGCCAACCTAATTTTATGGTTGAGGTACCAAGGAGGAGAGCTCATTAGAGTAACAACCATGAAAATATTTATTAAAATTGTCTTAGACAAATCACGCCAAGATGGTAGAAAGTAACTGGAGTCGTGATGCTAGGTCAGGAGCGATAACACTACAGACTCTTCTTTGGATTTTGTCGAGAATCTCGAGAGATATAACCGGGACACTAGACCAGATATGGTGACAATATTCAATAGATTAAAGAATGGTAGATTTATAAATGTACTAGATGGATTCTGACATGAAAGTCTATCTCGTACACCACAAAGAGCGATTCGTCTTAGCTCATAATTGATTCAATATATTTGTTTCATTTCATTTCTGTAGAAAATATGAAAACGAAGAAGGTGTAATGAGCTGTTCTCCTGGAGTTTAATAAGCATATTTTGAGTAAAACGTGATCAACACAACAAAGATAATGATACTAATTCAAATAATCCGTGAATAGAAGCATTAATTCTATCTCAAAACATTAGACAGCACTTCGAAAATAAGAACTCAGTCAGTCTTTCTTCTTCTTCTATGTGCCCTATCCCTTCATGACGTAGGCGATCATGGTTCTCCACGTCTCTATATCTCTTGTGGCTCTTA
The DNA here is from genome assembly GCA_037127315.1 of Ascarosepion bandense. NCBI lineage: Eukaryota > Metazoa > Mollusca > Cephalopoda > Sepiida > Sepiidae > Ascarosepion > Ascarosepion bandense. Next base: position 249,662 of record JBBBDQ010000385.1, read on the forward strand.
GTATGTTTGCTTCTGTTACACCTCGCAACACCCGTTCCGTCATCCACCTGATCAGGCCTTGCAAATATGTTATCCGTTGCCTTCCTCTGTCTCTTTTTCCTTCTATCTGGCCAGTCAGTATCAGGTTCTCCAAGCTCTCCTTCCTTATTGCATATCCCAGGATATCATTTGTCTCTTCCTGATGCTCAGTATTAATTTCCTTTTTGCTGCCATTCTTTCCAACACCTCATCGTTGCTTGCATGCTCACTCCACGATATCCGCAGCATCCTTCTGCAGAACCACATTTCCGCTGCTTCAGGTTTTGTCCTCATTTTCGATGATATTGTCCAGCATTCACTGCCGTATTGAAAAACTGACATCCCATAGCAATCCAGCACTCTTTTCTTTGTTTCTAGTGAAATTTTCCTGCGTGTTAGTACTTTACTCGGCTTCTGGAACGCGTCCTTTGCCATACTAATTCGCCTTCGGATCTCTGTGCCGCACTTTCCATCTCCTGTTAGAACACTTCCTAGGTATATAAATTTTTGTACTTGCTTGATTCTGGCATCCCCCACCTGTATTTGGCATTTTGGGTTGCACCTTTTGCTGATGACCATGCATTCAGTTTTCTTAAAGTTTATTTGTAGTCCATTTTTGTCACTCTCCACCGATACCTTCTGTAGGAGGTCTTGTAGTTTCCTTTCCATGTCTGCAATCAGCACTGTATCATCTGCATACCTTATGTTGTTCAAATTGTGGCCCCCAATAACAAATCCCGGCGTGTCATCTAGGGTCCTCAAAATATTCTCGCTGTACAAGTTGAACAGATCCGGTGAAAAGACACATCCTTGTCTTACACATCTTTCTATCTTTGTGAATCTGCTGAAATCGTTACCTGTCTGTATGCAGGCAGTTTGCTGCCAGTAGAGGTACTTGATTACTCTTATGTCTTTCCCAAAAATGTCGAGGCTGCCGAGCATCTCCATCAATTCTTTGTGTCGTATCTTGACGAATGTCTTCGCACAATCAATAAAACATAGATACAAGTCTTTCTTCATTTGTATTGCCCTTTCGGAGAGAATCCTAATCATAAATATGGCGATCCTTGTTCCAGTGTCTTTGACGAACCCGCACTGTTCCTGTCCTATCTCTGGCCTGATTCTGCTTCTCACTCTATTCATCAGGATTCTGACAATCAGTTTTGTAATGTGATTCATTAAGCTTATAGTTCTGTGTAGTTCGCACTCGTTTGCACCTGGTTTCTTCGGCAGTGCTATAAATATCGACTTGCATAGGTCGTCTGGTATTATTCCACTATTATAAATTTCGTTTATTATGTTGGTAATCTTTTCTATGCCATATTCTTCCAGGGCTATCAGCAGCTCTATTACGACGCCGGCTGGACCAGTTGCTTTGTTTCTGTTCAGTTTGACCCTTGCAGCTTCCACTTCGGATTTTAATATTTGCAGTCCATCCTCCTCCTTGTGTATTCTCGGTTGTTCTCTCCCGTCGCGAAAAAGAGCCTTTATATACTCTTTCCATCGCTGGAGTATTTCCTTTTTCTCCAATATGATTGTTCCATCCTTGGATTTTATGCATCCTGTTGAGGAGCAGATTTTTGTCCTGTCAGTTCTCTTATTTCTTTATGCATCTCTGCTTTATTGGTCCTGCTCAGTCTCTCTACTTCTGCGCATTTGTTGTTGAGCCATTACTCTTTAGCTTGTCTGCATTTGTTCCTTATCTCCCTGTGTAGTTTCTTGTACTCTCCTCCATGTCTTGGCGTTATTTTTTGTCTCTTTTGCATCATGTGGAAAATCTCTTCAGTCATGCACTCGATTTTTCTTCTGCGTCTGAATTTCTTTGGGGAAATGTTGTTCGCTGAGGTCACCATCTCTTCCTTTAGTGAGTCCCATTTTGAGTGTCCTTTTCCAATTTGTTCTTCATATTTCTTTCTCACGCTTTTAGTGTATTCTTTCTGCAGGGTGAGGTCATTCACAAGCGTGTTGTATTGCGGTCTTGGTGATGTGCTGGGCTTCTTCATTCTCTGGAGTTTTATCCTTAGTTTGCAAATGACTGGGACATGGTCACTTCCGTAGTCGGCACCTGGATATGTTTTGCATTGAACCACTGCGTTCCTGAATCATTTGTTTATAGTCATGTTGTCTATTTGGTTGTTCGTCTCTCCTCCTGGGCTTCTCCATGTCCATAGACGTCGTGGGTGTTCTTGAAACCGGGTGTTAGTTAAGTGCCATGCGTAATAAACGCTTGAGTGATCATGTCTAGAAAGAGACATGACTGACTGGGCAGAAGATTTTCCCGCAATAAGTTGCTATTACTTTCTGTGGTAGAATGGTTGCCAACCAAGAGTATAGAACCCAATATACCCTGTTGGTTAATCCATAGCTAGAGGGAAGAGACGGATTAATATCTTTCCCAAGTATTGGTATTTGCACGTAAGTGAATGTTACGAATTCAGCTGGAATTTGAACGTGGCTCTCCAATTTCTTGTTAATAAAGCTAAGTTGTTGTTTACTGAGAGAATGAGACAGCGCATAGCTGCCCGCAAGTTCAGCTCCAAAGACTATTGGCAGCTCTGCAAATGTGTACTGAACAACAGCAAGTCCTCTATCCATCACTTAATCAATAAATTCGAGATCATCACAGTATATGTGGACAAGACCGAGTGTTTTGCTCGCAGATTGTTATCACACTTCACATTTGACTCGTCTAGAGTGCCCGCACCCGACTTCCCTTTTAGAACTGAGGCTCAACTGAAAGATGTTTACATAGCCCCGTCTTTGCTATCTAAGATATATCAAAACTTGACTCCCAATAAGGCGAGTGGAGGTGATGTGATCTTAGTCATTGTCCTGAAGAAATGTACCCCTGTCCTCTCTAAAATCTATAATTACTGCCTTTCTGCTTCCTGTTTTCCTGCCTGCTGGAAGTCCTTCTCTGTGGCTCCTGTATTAAAGAACTCAGGGAAACTCTCAGACCCATCCACTTATCGCCCGATCAGCCTCCTACCTATTTCTGGCAAAGTCTTCGAGTCTATTATTAATGCTGAAATAGTTTAACATCTTACTGCCCATAAACTATTCTCAGGCTTTGTCAGGTTTATGGCCGATATACAAAAGCACCATCACGGAGTACATATACCAGGCCCTCGATAAGTCCGGTGATACTCTTGATGTTGCCCTGGATATCTCCAAGGCTTTTGATAGGGTTTGACAGGCTGGACTTCTGCGCAAGCTACAAGGTTATGTTATCACTGGACGCTTGCTTGATCTGATCCAATCTTTCCTATCTAACAGCATAATGAAGGTCCTCTTGAATGGGCATGCCTCTACATTCTACAGCACGAACGCTGGTGTCCCCTAGGGGTCTATCCTAGACCCGGCGCTCTTTCTAATCTTCATAAATGATCTCCCAGACCTGATCAAATCGCAAGTAGGCATCTACGGAAATGACACTACCATTTATTACCGCATCAGTAAGAAATCTGGCGAGGCGAAAAAACATAACCTCGTTGCTGATCTTGAGAAGAACCTCCACTCAGTGGTGGACTGGAGTAAGAAGTGGCTTGTAAATTTCAATGCTTCTAAAACAAAACTGTTATCTGTCAACCATCACAGTCAATCTCTCCTGCCACCCCTATAAGCATGGACTAAACGAATTTCCCAGAAAGCAATATACTGCGCCTCCTCGGCCTTACCCTATCTTCCGACTTTAAGTAGAATCATTACATTGAGCAAATAGCTAAATCCACTGCTAGGAATGTTAGATCACTGTGTCGGGCCAGAAAGTTTTTCTTTCCGCCTGAATCCATCTTACACATATATAAATTAACCATTCGACCGTGCATAGAATACTGTTGTCATATCTGGTCAGGCGCCCCTAATGTTCATCTCAGTGTTCTCGACAGGCCCCAAAAAAGAATCTGTAAAGTGATAGGTCCCGACTTGGCAGCTCGACTCCAGCCACATTCTCACCGGCGGGATGTGGCTTCCCTCTGTCTCTTCTACAAATATTTTCATTGCTTCTGCTCCGACAAACTTATGTCACTGGTGCCTCATCAACAAGAACTTACTTGTGCAACTAGACTGGCAACAAGGTCCCACCATTTTACAGTTAAATCAACCAAATGCAGCCGATAATTCTACTCCACCAACTTCTTTTCTCGCACTTCCCACCTGTGGAATTCCATTCCGTATACTTGCTTTCCTGACAGCTACAACCTCCGGGAATTTAAATACAATGTCATTTCCCATCTCTTATCCACTTAACTCCAGTCCTTTCTACATCACCTTTGTGCATCTTGTTCTTTTCTTTTCTCTCTACCTTCGCTGCTGTCTTCAGGCCTGTGTTCCCATCCTTATTTTGCCTTTCTCTGAAACCCCCTGTAACTGGTTTGTCTTTCTGTTCAATCTCCTCCTGCCTAAACTTTTACTCTCTTATGTAGTCCCTGCGCATCAGTGGCGGTACTTCCTTGCTTGGGGTAAAACGATTTAAAAAAATCGCTGTATCACATCGCTGTATCACATCGCATAATAATAGTAAACTAATTGTGAACACCATCTTAAAACTTTATACAGTGTGTATCAAAACCTGTAAATCTCATGTTATTTGCAGTCCCGTTCTAATTTAGATATGTTGTCAGAATTTAACTAAAAGAGAAAGTGAAACCTGACAGAGCCAGAGTAGCGATTCGAGACGCTTACTCCTTGCTCTTGTCTACTTACCAAAAAGCTGGTTTTCGGTTTTTCAAGTGTTGGCAAAGGATAGATCACGTGTGCAGGTACTTTTCCTCGTTGATTAGTGCTTAGACAAAGTCCGTTTATCAAAACTTTCCCTTCATAATTTTTGTATTTCTGTTCCAAAACGACCAGATCACCTCTCTGTAATTTTGTCCAGCCATTCGATGTGGGATCAGCTGCTGAAGAAAACAGGTAAAAGACATACTCAGATACACATATATTTATGCACACACACTTACACACACACACACAAATATGTATTTGTGTATGAGTGTCTTTATGTGTGTGTGAGATAAAGAACTAATAGGAAATGTTTAAATGTAACATGTTTCAGCTTTATTAAAACTTTATCAGGGAATGAGATATGATGAAAAAGAAGCAAAGAGAAACATTATGGTATTTTGTGTTTGTTTCACGTGCATTTGTATTGACAAGTAGCGTTTGTGCGTAGAAATTTATATGTGTAAGTGTATTCTAGTTTGTCTATGTACGATTCAGATGGTAATGAATATTTATTTGCATTTATGTGTGCGTGTCTAGTTAGTATTTGTATTTTTTATGATCTACTACTATCACCACTACGTGAATAATAGTAGATATATATTTTTACGAAATCCTTTATGTATTTTAGATTGTTTACTTATGGATGACGATATAAAAGTTGGTGAGGTAATATAGTGGCTTTGATGTGTGTTTATACATGATAAGATATTTATCAAGATTTTTCAAAGTATTTCCTGCATAAAAAATTATGATTCTTTTTAATTATCATGGCACTTATAAAATCAAAGTTATGACCATTTTTCCACTTTTTAAGTATATATATGTAAAAATGCAAATATAAAAAATCCGTCAAAAGACAGTATAATTAAAGACAAAAGGATTTTTTTTACCGATTCGTTTCGTCCACTAATTTAGGTAAATGTAAGGATTTTATTTTGCAGCATGTATTTATAAACTGAAGTAAAAATATCGTTAAGTTTCAACTATTGTCCTCCATAGTTTACCTTTGCTTACACAATTAGCCAAACAAATAATTTTAGGGCGTTCTTAAATTTGAAAAAAAAATTCTGTTTATAAATACATGCTGCAAAATAAAATCCTTAGATTGAAGGAAACTCGAGAAATAAAAAAAGACAACAAAAATAATAATATTAATATTGAGTTATTGATATTTATTGCATATCACTAAGTCTTTTGATCAAATGGAAGCTGGACGAGAAAGAAGTTCAGAAAAGAAATAATTGTGTTCTTCTCAATGAGAAATATAAATTTTAGTCGAACGGTTTTGTTTGCTTCATATTTTTTCTGTTTTTTTTTCTACATTACTTATGCGATCTAATAGACCCAGGCTAGTATTTTTCTTCGGTTAGGGTTATAGTGTCTTTGTAGGAGGTTTTGTGTGGAAATTGCATTCATTGAGAATATTTAAAAATATTTTTAGAACATTCAGGCCGGTAGGTGAAAATAAATATACTGTTTAATATATAAACAGAACGCCTACTCAAATACGAGTATAGATTACGAACAACGTTTCAAGTGATAAAAATCATTTACACACGCGCACACACACACACACACACACACACACACACATATATATATATATATATATATATATATATAAAGAGAGAGAGAAAAATATATGACAAAGTGGAAAAAAGTTTTCTTGTGACGCGTTGCGTCCTTTAGGACTTCATCAGATTAAATATGTTATGTAGGTGATAGTATTTTCGCTTGTTTGATGAAAAGAAAAAACAATCTAAACGAAAAAAAAAATTGTAGTTTAAATTTACAGCATTCCCCGTTCATGCACATGTCTAGTCGCACCAACGTAATACATTTAGTCCAATGAAATCCTAAAAGATGAAACGCGTCACAAAACCTTTTCCCACTTTCTCTATCTCTCTCTATATATATCTATATATATACACACACAGACATATGTGTGTATATTTTTTTAACATTACATAAAAAATAAATTTAGAATATATCTGATTTAATCCATTTTGTAACGGATTTCTTAAAAAATCTATATACATATATTATTATTATTGTCTCTCCCGTCGATTTCGACGTATGAGTGTCTAACACAGACGGCTACACTAAGAATTCTTGTGAATGGTGAAGGCTTGTATAGCACCATCCACACTTTTTGGAACTTTTGATAACAAACAATCGGTGCCACGGATCGCATGAATAGTAGACCTCAGATATTTAACCCATAACTGGAGGGAAAAGACGGATTAATACCTTTCCTAAGGGTACCAGTGCGTAAGTGAATACAGAGTGTTCGACTGGAATTGGAACTCGGCTCACCGATTTCCGTTTCCGCGCCGACATCCACTGCACCGCAACGCACATCCGTCAATAAACGCTTACAGCACCTGGTATCCCAAAGCGGTCACCCATCTAAGTACTGACCAAGCTCAATATATATATATATATATATATATATATATATATATATAGTTAGTTATATATATATATATAGTATAATAATATATATATATAAGTTATATATATTATATAACTATAATATATCGTTAGTATTATATCGTTATATATATATATATATATATATATAACCAACTATATATATATAGTTATATATATAGTTATTTATATATAAATATATGTAGTTAGTTATGCATATATATATATATATATATATATATATATATATATATATATAATAAATTTCACATCTCATCAGCTACGTTACATATTCCAAAATGAAAATAAAAATAAAAAAAAGAGAAAAAAAATTAAATAAAAAAGATATAAAAAATGACGGTTAAGTTTTGAGAAATTTACGTCACAAAAAATTCGGAAGCAAATAATGTCTATTTTTAGATTTTAGTTTTAGATAGAGTTGTAAGTGAAATAATGGAAAATTTGGCTTCGTCTGGCTTTACAAAGAGAAGGGGTTAAAGGAAAGGAAAGGAATAAGAAGTGATGTTAAATTGAGAATTGGATTCAACAAACTCGAAAGGGAATGCAGGCGGGAGGTAAGAAAGATAAAGTGAATGAAAAATACATTTAGTCGAACGCTTTTAAAATACCAGGGTTACCTTGTATTTGTTCGTCTTCGACACACAAAGTGTACACGGTGTTGAATCGAAGTTTCTCCATGAACTTTGTCAGTAAGCAATAGAAATCTTCCGGGTGAGATGATTCCACAGTATAATTTTGTCCTTTTATATCTGTGAATGTCACTGTTGTCCTGGAAGTAAAAATAATACCAAGAAAATGAAAAAAAAAAATCGACTATTTATATCTAATTAGTTAGGTAACTTAAAGAAAAAGTGGAAAAATTTTGTGCAACGGGTTTCGTTTCGTACTGTAAAAAGACACCATCGGATTAAAGTAATGTTCTATTGATTGATTTATATGTAGGGGAAGAGAAGGAAGATATGAATATACATTCGGGTACAATTATGTACTGAAAGGGAGCGCTGAAGATGAAGGAATAATAAGGTTAAAATTTCAACGGTTTAAATTTTGTTTATTTAAAAATGTTATGGCGACCGACATGTCGAGACTCACAATCACTGTTTTATGTGTGTGTGTGTGTGTGTGTGTGTGTGTGTGTGTGTGTGTGTGTGTGTGTGTGTGTGGAGAGAGAGATAGAGAGAGGGGGAGGGGGAGGGTGCAATGGGTGACATAAATTACGCAAAAATGAAAATAACATTGATATCTCATTTTGAAAAAATATATTTTCCAAAATTACACAATTAGATATAATTACACAAAAATTATCTTCAAATACTAAAGAGTAAATTTATTCAATAAAATCAATGGCTTCAACGACGACCTCCAGACCACGACAGAATCTCCTGCAACTCTTCTGGGCAGTCTCCTCCTTTACTTTAGTGAATGCTGTCACAATTCTCGCCTTTAATTCATCTTTGGTATGACAAAGAGTTTTGTCGGTCTTTCGCTCGACTGCACCCTACACATAATAATCAAGAGTGGGTGTCACAAAATTAGAACGTAAGATGGCTAGATGTAAGGGGTGTTGTAATCACATAAATAATCTGACAACCATGAATGGGTTCTCCTGCTTACGTGGCATGGTGCAGAGTCCTATTGCCAGACACAGCGTTATGTTTTCCAGCTGTCACCATTTTGACCCAGAGCAGCACTATCTCCTCACGTCATTTGCTGTAGGCCTTCATGTTGTGTCTGAAGCCCTCACCAACAAATTCGGGAGTTTTTCTTTTCTAATCAGAACTATCAGAGTGAAGTTTCCGAGCTGCCGTACCTTCGTAATCACCATTAGACTCATGCAACTATTTTCGAATCTTCTGCACTGTCTTCAGATTGACACCAAAGCACTCTGAAATATTCCTATGTGAATGCTTAGCAGTACAGCATGCCGTTTCCAAATTTCTGGCTGAGAGAATTGTGTCATAGGGCTCTTTTTATCACAGTGTCCAACGGACCCTACTATGCTGAGCAGTCGAAAAAACTGAAAACAAATACGCATGCGCAAAATTAAAAATATAAAATGTAAACAATTTACCCATCGCACTCTATGTATATCCGTTCTAGTAGTTTGTCTGAAGGGTCAAAGTTGATGAAGTAAAAAGTGTACATTAGGGGTCATGTAGAATACATAACTCTGGACTTGAAGAGATTCAGATTGTGATGATCGTGGAAGCATCCTCTCATGAGTCTGTTCCACAAAGTAATAGTTCTGTCTGAAGAAAATGTCTGAGTGGGACATACTTCTTACCAATGAAATACGAAGGAAATGAGGATGAGTCGAATCTGTGTAAGTGGCATAGTGGGTCTTATCTGTGAAGGTCTTACAAGTGGAACTAAGGAATTTAATTCTTCTTGACATTAGCCGAGCAAATAGCAGTAAAATAGCGCGGGGCTAGTAACATTTCATCTATGGAAAAGAGATTGCAGGGAGGAAAATATTTTATCCCTCACAATGCGTAAAAGCTTTTATAGTATGTCAAGTTTGGCGAGTGAGTATTGGGCATCTTCAAATATGGTAGCATTCCTCCCTTTGTGGTTTCAACATAGAAAAACGAGACATCTTTATTCTGGAGCAGTAAATGGAACCGATCATTTTTCCAACACACAACGGATATTCGATGTTCACGGTGTCTAGAGTCAGCTTTTGTACTATTAGATGCTCGAGGTGATAAGCCTCACTGAGTGTACTGAGATGAATTTAGGTTTTGCTTGGTGATGAAGAGACGTAGCTAGCTTTATTTAGGTGGTATTGAATTAGGCAAGCCGGTAATGCCAATGTATATTTTACCAATATCTGAGGGAAATGGATCTTGAGTGGAACAAGCTCTATGAAAGATAAGAAAAATTCAAAATCTACAAAGATTGACAAAAGACGGGGAATTGTGGAGAGCCAAGATCACCAACGTTCTGAAGGGACACATTACATAGAAGAAGATTAACAATGAATCTTTAAGTCAATTACATTCCCAATTATAAAGGTAGGTTAATAAGACCGTTGCCTGATACGTAGTTTTAAACTGAATTTTGATCTGAAATCTTCATTGTATAGTAAGAGACAATTGAAATTTCTAGGGCACATAATAAGGAAAGATGTCCTGGAAAATTTTACACCAACAGGAGACAATGAAGACAAGAGGAAAAAGGGAAAACAGGAAAGTGTGTAGAGCCATGATCACCAACGGCACAAAGAAGAAGGAAATAGAAAAATATAATCACATTTATATATTGATGCTGGGTAAATCTGACCCCAATATGTGCAGATAAAGTTACGATTATCATTACTCTAGTATTCATCTTCACCACGAATTTACTTGAACAAGTTCCTCCCACACAATCGGCATATCTTGAATTGAAAATATATAGCAAAATCATTGTCAATTATGATGCATTAATGCAAGCGCTACACACAAGATAAGCACATCATGTATAAAGACAATCTTATGTTAGCTATGCCGAATAATCTCCATTCATGGCATCTTTAAGGGCACTCTATTATCAATCTGCCGTGTCAATATCCCCTTTTTAAAGTATGTGTGATCTTATTCTAGGTTACAAGTTGTGGGATACGCACGTGTCCGAATGTTGATCATGGGACTCATTTTCGAAATTGTTCATGGACCATTTGTCAAAGCCATAGTATGATGATCCTAATGTGTGGTACTATTTGGAAGCGCTTGAAAACCATACAACAGACTAATCTAGGCCTTTACAAAAACTAGTTAGATGAAACGATTCAAAAGCCGTCGGTGGTTGTGTTAGCAGGAAATCAAAAATCATTATGACTCGAGGTTAGAACCTACTGACCTTGTTCAACTACAGATTGCGTCAGATTATGCGCTTCCACACAGAAAATTCAAGTTGGGTTGGGTCAACATACTTGCATAACTCACAGATTGTTAATGTGGCTGTTGAAGAAGGGAAGTGTGTGTGAGTAGGCGTCTACGACATGGATTAGCTGAAAGTCAGCCATTATTAAGTAACCTTTATCGTAGCGGAAATTTGAATTGGCGACCGATTTTGTTTTCCATTAATTTGCCCCAAGCAGGGCGATACTGCTACTAAAGATGCAAGGAGCTACTGGGACTGAAAGAGAATAAGATTTTAGAAGGAATTGTAAACCCAATCCTAAGCAGGAAACAAGAGATAAACCCCTACTCTTGTTTATAAAAGTTCTGACCAGATGTTTTTCGTTCATTTCCCACTAATGCCCTTGGAAAAGGAATGAATCCATCTTCATTCAGCTATGGGTTAAGTAACAGGACATATTAAGCTTTTTTTTGTTGTTTGTAACAATCAATCTCCGTAAAGGAAAACTGAATGCAGTACTAGCCTAAAGAGAAATGGGGTCCATTTTTTCTCTCACACTCACTACAGCAATATATGTGGGGTTACTTTCTATGCTACGGGTTTATTTGTTATCATATTTTGTCATGGGGCTAAAATCAAATATAGAATCGGTTAATATTTTGTTATATCCCTTTAAAGCCAGAACGATAGAATATATGGTCATTAGCAAAAGGGACTACATAAGAAGTGAACAAATTGGAGATGTCAAAATAAAACATATACAGAAATTTAACGATCTTGGAAGTTTTATAACAGGCGACAGAAAATATGACATTAAATAAAAGCCATAGGTCACTTACCGGTTTTTTTTTACATCTACTATTTCAATATAAGGAATCAAAACTTTCTGGGTTTCGTCTTCATTCAGAACAGACAATCCATTCCAATGGAGAACGACCATTATTTTTGACCAAGAATAATCTGGTCCCGTGAATAACTTGGCATCATAGAACCGTGCAAATGAATTATACAAATGTTCTTTTCCATAACTCGCAACTTCCACTTTGTAGGAATGTGCATTCTGCTCGGGACCATTTTCAAAATCATTTCGTATTTTGCTTGTAATTAACGCAGCCCATTCACTAAGATCTTTTTCTTCAAGGCATCCCCGAGGAAACCACGTTTTAATGAAGTTTCCCAGTTTCTCTTGTTGGTTTCCCTCATAGTCCAACATGAATTTGATGGCACTAAACCGAATCAGATTTTCATGCTGAAATAATAATAATAATAATAATATTTGAAAAAACTATCGAAATATAAAAAATCGAAAGAGAAAATATGTGGAAATTGAAAGCAAGAAACCAGTTATAGTAGGTACACTCGGAATGATATAAATGGAAAACAACAAAACATTGAAAAAATTCTTGAAAATTCCAATTTAAAAGAAAAACAAAAATTGTCTTCATAAGTACAGCTCACACACTAATAAGAATGTTTTCTATATAATGTTAGGTATGTTTTAGGAATTACAAAATCAAATCATAAAATATAGTCATAGCAACACACCACTACCCACCTTAGATTTTCCCACAGACTTGGTAGGTAGTGTGACCATAGCAGAAATCAAAATATGACTATCATAACAATAATATTAACAATAAGAAAGCTTCAAGAAACTGGTATGAACAGGAATCTGCAAGAAACTCATATGAAAATTACCCAAATTCGGTTAAAGAGAAAGAAACTGTAATAATGTTATGGAACTTTACAATACACAAAGAACAATCAGAGCTAATCACCCAGATATATTGATCAAAGAACACAAAAACAGAATGTACTTTCTTACTGACTTGGCACTCCCCGTAGAGTGTAATGAATCTGTGAAGATCTTAAAAAATCCATCGAAATACAATGATCTTAAAAATTGAAATCTCACGTCTGTGGCACATGAGGACATTGAAAAATTCATTTATAGTTGGAGTTGTCAGATTGATTAGAAAAGGTTCCCATAGACTCATTGAAGCGATCCACGACTTAAAGAAATGCAAACAATTGTACTCACAAGTACAGCTCACTCATTGCGAAGACCTTTATCGGTACAAAATAAATGTAATCTTAAATTTTCTTTTTTTACAAAAATAATCAGGGGAAAATGTCATGATACCATTTCTGACCTTAGGCCACTGGTTGGGACAGCAGAAATCAAAGGGAATAATAATAATAATAATAATAATAATAATAATAATAATAATAATAATAATAGTAGTAGTAGTAGTAGTAGTAGTAGAAGTAGTAGTAGTAACATCACAAAAGCCACAGGTCATAATGTAGAAACCGTGATACACACACATCACTGTGAAGATAATGCTGTAAGTTTATAAGTGCTGGAAAGGTGTGATCTGAGTCAGTTACAAGACGACAATAAAATGAGTTCAAAACACATTGAACTGAATTATTTTACCGAAAACAAGAACAGTATACAAGAAGCCAAAGAAGAAATCAATAACCATATAAGTCAGATACAAAATATTGCAATGGAGGAACGAGAACAACTCCAAAAATTACAAACAAAAAAGCATAACCTAGAATCTATTAAACTCTACAATGCAGCACTCAAATTAATTTTGGATAACGAAGACACTCATATAAATCTCAATGAAGCAATATATGCCTCAGTCATAGCAGCAACAAAAAACTGAACATCAAATTAAAAACAAGGCAGTCTCGCAGACATGAAGATCCACCTTGGAAAAGAAAATTAGAAAAAGAAATCAAACAACTTAGAAGTGAATTATCAGTACTCGATGAACTGACAAGAGGAATAAATGTAAGAACTAGAAAAGGCAAAAGAGTCGAAAGAAAATAAAACATTAGAAATGAAAATGAAGTCCTATCAACTAAGGAAAAAAATAAAGCAAACCATACAACTGAAGGCTCAGAGTAAGACGCTATGAGAAAAGATCAAAATTCTACAGACAAAACAAGATTATTCAAACCGATGCAAAGAAATTTTGCAGGGAAATAGATAAAAAAGAATTGAAGTGACATCCACCCCCAAAATGGAAGAAGTTATACAGTTCTGGGAAAAAATATGGGCTTACCCTAAAGAACATAACAAAGAAGTAGACTGGATTGCGCAAGAGATAGAACGAATGAAAAATAAACCAGAACAGACATGGGCTGGAATCACTGAAGTGGATAATAAATATGCACTGAAAAAAGCACACAATTATACATTTCCAGAAATAGATAAAATTCCTAACTTTTAGCTATATTATTTACATACAGCACATAAAAACTAGCCAAAGAACTTCAAAAATGGTTAACGATCCCACTAAAATTCCTGCATGGATGACGAAAGGAATTACGTTTCTGATACCCAAGAATGGTAACACAAATAACCGAAAAACTACAGACCGATTACATGCCTTCCGACAACATACAAACTATTAACATCTATTTTAAACGGATAAAAAGACCAATTAGGATGATCTTGGAAAACTGCTTCAATGCAAAGAAAAATCTTAGTATTGCTTGAATAGATTATCGTAAGGTATTCGATAGTGTGCCATATTCCTGGATCTTAAAGACTTTAAATATGTACACGGTACCACCTATCATCATCTATTTCATCAAACAATGTATGTCGATATGGAAAACAATCTTTTAACTCAGTCATATAAATGGAACCTAAAAGTTTGGTGGAATAAACATCAAAAGAGGTAAATCCCAAGGTGATTCTTTGTCTCCATTACTATTTTGCGTATCATTAATAGCATGAACCAGTCAACTTAACAAGACAGAATGTGGCTATAAAATAGCCCAAAAGAAAATAAGCCATCTATTTTACATGGATGACTTAAAGTTGTATCCTAAGAATCATAATGATCTGGAAGGTCTTCTGCAAACTGTAAAATGCTTCAGTGAAGACATTGGAATGAAATTCAATTTGAATAAATGTGCTAAAGCTACAGTTTTACGAGGATTGCTACAACAAATATCCTCAATTAGCTTAGACCCTGCTGTACCAATAAACGATTTAGAGCCAGAAGAAGCTTATAAATACCTTGGTGTAAATGAGAGTGAAAAGATTCACGATAAGAAAATAAAAGAAATAGTGCGTAAAGAGTACTATGAAAGGCTACGACTGATATTAAAAACTGAATTGAATTCTCAAAACAGAATTATGGCAATTAATAGCCTTGCCATCCCAGTGGTTTAATATAGTTTCAACATCTTGAACTGAACTCAAAACGACATCAGACGAATGGATTCTAGGACAAGAAGGCTGATGTAGACCGTCTATACATACCCCGTAAAGAAGGTGGAACAGGTCTTATTCAGCTAGAATTGTCATACAAGACAACAACTACTGGCTTACTAACATACATAGAAACCACAAAGGACTGGATGATACAATTAGTTAAACAATATGAAAACAGAAAGAAAAATATTCAATAATAAAAGAAGGCAGTAAATACAAAAAAGATTTAAATTTAGTAGAAACTGTAGAAAAGCAAAACAGAAGCCAAGAACCAATTATTGCGGGAAAAATATGAAAAAGAAAGCCAAGGATAAAGCTCTTCAACAGATGAAACAACGCTGGCAAGACAAACCTTTGCATGGTCAATATCCGGAACGTGCTAATAAATCCAATGTTGATAAAGTTAATACTCATCGATGGTTACGTGCATCTGGATTAAAGTCTGAGACCGAAGGCTTTATTCTTGCAGCGCAAGACCAAAGTCTTTTCACTAGGAACTTTCAGGCAAATATTAAACATAATAAATAGCAAGAAACAATAGACTATCTAATCCAAGGATGTTCTGTACTTGCCCCAAATGAATATAAAAATTGTCACGATAGATTGGGGCCATATTTGCATTGGACAATGTGCAAACACTATGGAAAATATGTAAACAAACACTGATATGAACATCACCCAGCACCGGTTACAGAAATAGAAAATGTCACCATTCTATGAGATTATACCATCTACACAGACAGAAAAATTGAAGCAAATAGGCCGGACATTATTGTTAAAAACCAGAAAGAAAAAACTT
The DNA here is from genome assembly GCA_037127315.1 of Ascarosepion bandense. Lineage (NCBI taxonomy): Eukaryota > Metazoa > Mollusca > Cephalopoda > Sepiida > Sepiidae > Ascarosepion > Ascarosepion bandense. Next base: position 265,741 of record JBBBDQ010000385.1, read on the forward strand.
GCCTATTAATTGATATGGCTTGTCCAGCGGATTGTAACTGTCAAAATATAAAGATCTCGAAATTGAAATACAAAAATGTGAAAATTGAAAACAAGCATCGTGCCAGTGATAGTAGGTGCACTTGGAATGATAAAAAATGGAACAAAGTAACACACTGAAAGAATCCCTGGAAACACCAGCTTAAGAGATATACAAAAAATTTTCTTATTAAGTACAGCCCACACACTAAGGAGAACTTTCTCTATGTAACGCTAGGGATGTTAGGGGAGAGAGAAAAAACATGAAATGGAGACAGGACAACACACCACGACCTGCCTTAAGTCTTCCCGCAGACTTATTTGGTAGTGCGACGATAGCAGAAATCAAAATATGATGAAAAATGACATAATAAAAATAATAACAAGAAGAAGAATAATAAGAAGAAAAAGATGTATTAACAAGTGAGTCAGGAAATATACTACGACTAAAAACTACTGTTAATAATAATAAAGAAGGAGAAGAAGGAATAAATACTGCTGCTAATATTAATAATAAAGATGGTTGAATTAAAATGCCTAAACGCTACAAATATTGAATCCAAAAATGGTCTTTTGGAAATAATCAAGAAAACTTTAATTAAAATATGTGGGCCCTATTACAAATCTTTGGACACTATTTAGAATTCTAGCAAAAATGCGTTCTTCAATATGTCAAAAAAATGTCGGAATCCTATTTACAAATATTTTAACCAGATTTACAAATATTTAATCACCATTTATAATCAATGGATCTAAATAAAAATTAACTCATAGGTTTGAATAACACCATTTACAAATTAAAATTACAATTAAAACCACTTCGTATGTAATGCAAAAAAATAATTAAACCTAATATATATATATATATATATATATATATTGAGTATAATTAATTTTAACAGGCTTGTCTGCAGATAGTTTATTTATGCTCTCACAAGCCGATAGGGCACTATAGAGAGGGGAAAATTTCATAAACAGCAGTTATTTACGGTTTTCTGTTCTCTGGTTATCGTGTAGAACGCTCATTCGAAACGGTTACAAGATAGAACACACTCACCGCTGGCGCTATTTACGTTTCGTAAAAACATTACACGGTAATGTTACATTTTCTGACTTGTGCCACTCGCCTGGTGGGTGAATATCTGACTGCTGTCAAATCAGTCCGGTCTCAGACCCGACTTGATGCAAACGGTTAATCTAGCCGCACTGAAGAGCTGCGATACAGAGAAACGGACCAGGATGCATATATATATATATATATATATATATATATATATATATGTGTGTGTGTGTGTGTGTGTGTGTGTGTGTGTGTGTGTGTTGTTATTACAATGGTTTATAAAAGTACTTATAAACTAATTTAATAACAGCATTACAATATTAAGCTCTACTAAGTATTAAGCACTTTTTAAAAGCAAATGCAACGAACAGTAGGTTTTTAATCTCTCTGTTCTTTCATTTTATTATATATATATATATATATAAATTAGAATACTTACATCAATTTTATATTCTGAAACAGATATGCCCCGCATTATCTGACTGTAAATTAGGTCAACAGCCACTGGGTCCGAGAAACTGTCTTCCCATGAAGTGAAATATTCTTTCCGGAAGTAGAGACGCCATGGAGACAGATTCTCTCTTACGCTCATCTGCTTAGAGTACTGTTCACATTCAGTGATTGTATCCATGATTCGGTGAAAGCCATCACCCAAGCACGATATCTGCACAAAAGAAAAAGTCAGAATATGTTAACAATTACGCAAGATCAATTTTCATATAAAAAATTATTTAGAACTGAAAATCAAACCAACCGTTCGGCCAAATAGAAAACACGATTTGTATCTCGAAATTGATTCACATTAATGAACTACATAAAACATTTAAATTGTTTTTGTAATAAAATTGTCAACTTATTTCTCATTTGGATCTTTCTGTAAGATTATCTATCATTAAATATTGTAGCAAAATATTTAATGATATATTCTGTCTGAATTGATGGGATGAGGAGTCATCATTATTTACGCTATTTACATTACGAAAGGCAAACATCTATCTCTTCTGCCTCCAGCTATAGGTTGAAAAGCAGGACAGATTGGGTTTTGTGGCCATGGTTTGTAACCAGTCTACCGTAGAAAGAAATGGCGGAAACATTTTCTGCCTAGTCAACCATGGATCGAAAGAGATGATGGCCTTTACATTGGGAATTTTGTTCTCATCTTTCTTTCGTTTAGATCGTTGAGCTTTCCGTCCTTCATCAGGTTTATGTTGATCCGGGTAACCCACAGGGAATTCCTAAGTAAACCCAGTATTCAATCCACAAAAGTAAACTGTTCTCGTTCCACTGCCCATGTATCGGGATACCTTGTATTCTTTTATTAGTAATATTGGTCAGTTATTTCTCACACTATTTCCAACAAAAATGATGACAATAGCCCACATATAAATAGTGTGAATAATAAAAATGCAAGTGATTTTTAAATAGTTTCTACTAATATCTGTTATGACTTTATTCAAATGAGGAATTACTTCTATGCACGCGTTAGTGATAAATGATTGATATAAAATCTAAATCTAAACTTATTTATAAATGGAACTTTGTCTCTGTGTGTGTGTGTGTGTGTGTCTGTGTGTGTGTGTGTCTGTGTGTGTGTGTGTATCCGTTACCTATAGACTCCGAAACAGCTGAACCGATTTTCTTGAAAATTTACATAGTTGTACAATAAGCGTCTGCGAGTATTTTTAGCTAGTTTTTGTATCGAGGTACCCCAGATAAATATCGAAAATCGATAATCGAAAAAATCGGATTATCGATGGAGTGGTCCGATTTTAATCAAATTTAATACACTCATAGACAAAGACATAAGAAACAATATTCAGAAGTTTGAAGGTTGCAGTTCTTACAATAGTGCAGAAAATTGATTATATATATATATATATATATATATATATATATATATATATATATATATAAAAGGCAAGATGTTTGTGTGTGTGTCTGTTTATCTGCCTATATGTCTGTAATTTTTTCAGCTCTTTTATTTTAGTTTTTGCTTCGGGTTTGGCTCTAAGTAGGTATAACTGTGGTTCTTAGTCTCAGCCATGATACCATTTACTCAGAGAATTTATTTAGCCTTCAAAATTCAGTTTACGACGAAAAAACCTTATTTGATATCGACACGAGGAAATAAAAATTTGACTTACATCCATTCATTTTTCTTTCAGTCTATGGTTTCGCTTTAACTAGAAACAACTATTGCTTTTTAGTCTATCGTGTCAACGCCCAAAGAGTCTGAGCTCCAGGACCATGGATTAATTTTAAAGCTTTCATTACACCCGAGCAACGCCGGGCTATTCTGCTAGTAACTCTATAAACACGAAAGATAAAATACGTGAGAATCATTTGGATGTTTAAGTTTCCGTTTTTTTTTTCTCTTGTTGATATTTCACTCCTTTCATGTAAATATTATCAAAAAATAACTGAAATAACGTAAGAAAAGTTCGTTACCATTGCAGCTCTGCTACTTAAAAAACTTTATAGCCAATTTGAAACAAAATTAACACTTGAAAATTTTAAAAAATAAATGCGTAAATAAATCAGTGAGATTTTCACGTAGGAAATAAATTAAGTGAATATTGTGATTTGAAATAGAAAAACAAAAATAAATGAAAGAAAGTTTTATAATATTGTTTTCTCTAATATTGTTTTCTCTAAGTATTATACTAGCAAAAAGAGGCGTTATGTTATGAAAATATAGTCTTTGATTAATCGAACTGAATTGGAATATCAGTGTTGATTCAAGAGTTCCTAGCTCTTTTGTGCTTATATGTACAAGTTACTTAAACTTCACAGTGATTAATTAATGTCAATTTTATCACATTTACTATATGAGATGATATACAGTGTACTAAACGCTTGGTGATACTCAAGTCATAGAAAAGATTCAGCAGGCCTTTGGCGATGATGCCATGTACAAACCTCAGATCAAGGGGTGGTACAACCGCATCAAACATGGCCGCATCTCAGTAGAAGACCGTTAGCTAAAAATCCAAAAAAATTTATTACTAAGTACTATATACACAGGATCAGTGCATTCCATTTTAACAGGGAATTTGTGCATGCAGAGAGTGTCGGCGAAATTAGTCCCCAAGGATGCTAGCGGAGCAAATACGCATGGAAATCAAGTGGTTTTCAAATTGAGGAAGAGCCAGAAGTCTCACGGTGCTAAATCGAGGAAGTGGAGAACCTGTCAAACACGCAGTATGCCCGAACCTGTAAGGTGTGTGTTGTTCTTAACCAGAAACGCTTCATGGAAATATCAATATATTTGGTCACAAAAAATCCGACGAGCCTGCACAACACATCAGTACTCTAGCCGTAACACTCGGAAACTGATGCGGCGCAGTTAGAGAGACGTCATTTCTAACCCCAAAGTATTTAGCCTGTGTGGTATTAATTTTGTTGATAAAAAGTCAGGTCGGATGCACACCATATATTTACCAACATTTGAAATATATGTATCATTCTGATATTTTGTCTATCTATTAGACATAAAATTTTCAGAAGAATTACATCACGTTCATTATCGGTGTGTATTTGTAGAATTTTCCTATTAACATGAAGTAGAGCATTATATCGCGTTGAATGTATCTTCAATATACAGTTTTAAACTTAAGCTCTTCATTGAGGCAGTGAAATAGTTTCTTCTTCTATGTGTCTTGTCTTTTCAGGACGTGGGCGTTCATGGCCTTCCACTTTTCCCTATCCCAGCTTTCTCCTGTAACATTTCGCAACACCCATTCTGCTCAGGCCCTTCAAATATATTATCCGCTGCTTTCCTGTGTCTCTTTTTCTCTCTATCTGGCCTGTTAGTATCAAGTTCTCCAAGCCCTTCTTTCTCATTGCATATCCCAGAAACTTCAGTTGTCTCTTCCTGATGCTAAATATTAATTTATTTTTCGCTTCCATTTTTTCCAACACTTAATAATTGCTCACATGCTCGGTCCATGACATCAGCAGCATCCTTCTGTAGAACTACATTTCAGTTTCTTCAAGTTTTTTCCTTCATCTTTGATGATATTGTCCAGCATTCACTGCCATATTGAAGAACTGACATCACATAGCAAATCAGTACTCTCTTTGTTTCTAGTAGAAGTTCCCTGTATCTTAATACTTTACTCAGCTTCTGGAACGCGCCCTACGCCATGCCAATTCGCCTTTAGGATCTCTTTGTCGCACTTTCCGTCTTCTGTCAGAACACTTCCCAGATATTTAATTTTTTGTATCGGCTTGATTTTAGTATCCCCTACCTGTATTTGGTATTTTGGGTTGCTCCTTTTGCTGATGACTATGCATTCGGTTTTCTTGCAGTTCCTTTGTAATTTTTTGTCATTTTCTTCGGCTACCTTCTGTAGGAGGTCTTGTAATTTTCCTTTCCGTGTCTGCAATCAGCACTGTATCATCTGCGTATCTTATGTTGTTCAAATTGTGGCCTCCGATTACAAAAGGGTTCTCAAAATAGTCTCGTTGTACAAGTTGAATAGATCCAGTGAAAAGTCACATCCTTGTCTTACCCTCTTTCTATCGTTGTATATCTGCTGAATTCGTTACCTGTCCGTATGCAGGCAGTTTACTGCCAGTAGAGATTCTTAATTACTCTTATGTCGTTCCCAAATACGTCGAGGCTGCTGAGCATCTCCATCAATTCCTTATTTTGTTGAACGCCTTTGCATAATCGATAAAACATAGGTACATTTGTATTGCCCTTTAAGAGAGCGTCCTAATCATAAATATGGCGTTCCTTGTTCCAGTGTCTTTGACGAACCCGCACTGTTCTTGTCCTATCTCTGGCCTGATTCTGCTTCTCGCTCTATTCATCAGGATTCGGACGATCAGTTTTGCAATATGATTCATTAAGCTGATAGTTCGGTGAAGTTCGCACTCGTTTGCATCTGGATTCTTAGGCAGTGCTATGAAAATTGACTTGCATAGCTCGTCTGGTATTATACCACTATTATATATTTCATTTATTATTTCTGTAATTTTCTTTATGCCAAATTCTTCCAGGGCTATCAGCAGCTAATTACAATGCCGTCTGGACCATCTGTTTCTATTCAGTTTGGCCATTGCAGCTTTCACTTCGGACTTTAATATTTCCAGTCCACCCTCCTCCTTGTGTATTCTCGGTTGTTCTCTCCTGTCGCAAAAAAGATCCTTTATATACTTTTCCCATTGCTGGAGTATTTCCTCTTTCTCCAATATTACTGTTCCATCCTTGGATTTTTATACATCCTGTTGAGGAGCAGGTTTTTTTGTTCTGTTAGTTCTCTTATTTTTTATGCTGTTTTATTAGTCCTGCTCAATCTCTTTACCTCTGCGCATTTGTCGTTGAGCCATTCCTCTTTAGCCTGTCTGCATTTGTTCCTTATCTCTCTGTGTAGTTTCCTGTATTCCATTCCATGTCTTGGCATCATTTTCTGTCTCCTTTTCATCATGTCGAGAATCTCTTCAGTCATCCACTCGTTTATCCTTCTGCGTCTGATTTCTTTTGGGGCAATGTTGTTTGCTGATATCACTATTACTTCCTTTTGTGAGTCCCATTTCGAGTGTACTTTTCCAAATTTTTCCAATTTTTTCCAATTTCTTTGTATTTGTTTTACATGCTGCTAGTGTATTCTTTCTGCAGTTTGAGGTCATTCACAAGCGTGTTGTATTTCAGTCTTGGTGCTGTGCTAGGCTTCTTCATTCTCCGGAGTTTTATCCTTAGTTTGCGGATGACTTGGACGTGGTCGTTTCCGCAGTCGGCGCCTGGATAGGTTTTGCATTGAATCACTGCATTTCTGAATCACTTGTTTATGGTCATGTAGTCTATTTGGTTTTTCGTGTCACCTCATGGGTTTCTCCATGTCCATAGACGTCGTGGGTGTTCTTGAAACTAGGTGTTAGTTATTACCTGGTTATTTGCTTGTGCACCACTGGACCCAATTTTCTTCTCGTTCGTTGCGGATTCCTAATCTAAAGTTGCCGATCATCTTTCCTTCCCCATCTTTACCTACCTTGGCATTCAAATGCTCTGGAATTTAAGAAGTATATTGTTATACCGGCTTTTGTTAAATAGTCATGACGTGATTAAAAATGTATGCGGTCATCCATTGTTCTAACGTTTAATCTTTTGCAAAGTACCATGATCATTATTTTCGGACGACCGCGTTTTCTTATTTCATATTTGGTATTTATTTCTTTTTCTTTTTCTTTTTTTCTTTTTTCCATAGTTTTTTTTATTCACAACTATATTATGTCAGATTTTATTATAAAAATAAACGTTTTCACAATGGTTTTAACGTTAAAATCAATTGATGTTAGGAAAATTATCATGATATATTGGGTGCTATGGGTAAATTTTCGCCATTATATATTTTTCATTTTGCGTGTGCGTGTAGTTTGTTTTAGATTTTGTTGACTGCACAGTATAGTAGAGTAAGTTGGGCACCGGATAGCAGAAAAAGAGCACCATGACGCAATTTACTCCACCAGAAATTTGGAAACGACATGCTGTATTGCTTGGCCCTCTCACCAGAATCTCCAATACGGTTATGTGTTTGGGTTTCAATCTGACAGTGCATAAGATTTTGCAAGAAATCATGAGATATCGAATCATTCTACGATATGATATTTTCCACTGATCATTTTTGTAAAAAAAATATCTAAGATCACATACATTTTACATAAAAAAGGACTTCGTAAGTTGTGAACTGTACACCATTTTGTATGTTTTTAAGACATTGACTCCCAGGAATCCCTTCAATTAGTCTATTGCATCCTAGCGATCACTTTTCCAATCAATCCGAGGGATCAAACTACAACTGGAATTACTGATGTTCTCATTTTTAATAATTCCACTTCAGCATCCTTGTACTTTGATAGTTTTTTGAAGATCTTCAAAGATACGTTATAATCTGCAGGGACTGCCATGTCAATAAGACACCACATTTCTCTTCTTGTGTTCTTTGATGATGATGTCTGGCTTTGATTGTTCTGTGTGTATTGTAAAGTTCCATAAAATTAAAATTCTTACTGGTTAAATGTCTCTAACCGTGTCTGGGTGATGTTCATATTGGTTTATTGCAGTTACCTATTCATACCAGTTTCTTGCAGATTCCTTCTTTTTATTATTATTATTATTATTATTATTATTATTATTATTATTATTATTATTTCCTTTGATTTCTGTTGTACATACATTTACTTCTGCGTCCCAACAAAAGACCTAATGTCAGAAATGGCTTCCTGACATTTCTTACTGATCATTTACTTCTGATCATATTTTAATAATCAATGTATTATTACAGTGTATTTTAATAATTTCAAAGATATATTACAGTCTGCAGGAACTGCCACGGCAATAAAAAACCGCATTCTTTTTTTTGTGCTTTTTGATCACGATATAAATTATTCTTTTTTTTTTTCGAACAAACGCTTCTAAAATCAGAAGAAAAATAGAAGTAGCAAAAGGAATAAGAAAAAGTAAAGCTAAAATCAATCTTATCGATAAACAATAATGAAATAAAAAAGTAAAAGAAGTTCTCTTAACTAAAAAGTAATTATGATTGATGCAGGATCAATAGTCTAAAAGGTTTTTGTGACACTTTATCTAATGTTTAAGTCAGGCAAAACTCATAAGTTGTTTGACCTCACACTGACTTTACCTAACCTTTTGCTCTGTAATCAAAATTGCCCTATTTTTCAGGGTTAAGCCTTGTCTTGGAAATCACAATACTATGACAGCATCTTTCCCATTGGGATAAAGAGGCAGTGTCGATAGATGCTATGCTAGTGCGATAGTAGTCGCTGGGACTGGGCAATTTTTATTCTTAGTCATTATGCACTCGTGTGGGAACCCTGTGGTAAACCTACTATTTATAGATACGAGGCTGATAAAAAGTTTGTCAGTGATGTTTATCTGATTTCTTTTCTACAATCGGAATGTGAAAATGTAACTTACTTTTTTATAAATTGCCGCATAAATAGAGAAACCAGCTGCTTCTTTCAAGCCGATTTTTCTTGCAATGACTTGACACAATTCTTGCACTGTGGTCGCTGAGTCGGCTTGGACCAAAAGCTTTTGTCCATTCATCAACGTAACTGGAATAAGGATCGGTTTGTAGTTCTTGATTGCCTACGAAAAGAAATCGATAAATGAAAACACTGTGAAATCTGTGTACACGTGGGTGGTGTAATGAAAGCGGCTTAAATAAATCAAATAGATACAGCTCCGAGAAAGATTTTTGTTGATTAACACAATCTCGCTAATGACTTAATTGTTTTAATATTTTACTTATATACATGGGCTATATAGGATTTTATAACTTTCAATTAATCGTTGGTTCATTGATGCTGTTACCTTTTCTATTTAAACCCTAAAACACAATAGTTTCGTTGCTACTCAGAGATCTTTGTTTGAATTTTCATTTTCTATTATCATATACCACTTTTTCACTAATGTAGGATGTGTGGGTGGTTAAATGGATAACGGCTCAGAGTAAGAAATCAGAGAACAGAGTTCTAATTCTAGTTTGTTATATCCACTTACGCGTAGATATTCTTGGGAAAGGTATGAGTCTACATTTTCTTCCCCCCCCCAGCTACGGATTAATTAGTAGGACTAGAACAGTCAGTAAACCCGAATTATCTCTAAAACATTCTTACAATCTAAAAATATTTTTTGGCTTTAAATAACCGGCACAAGATTGTTAACTCGTAAAATAAACAAATTTATTAAATTAGCCAAATCGTAATATCTTTCTGTTTTTGGGCAGTTAAGAAGAAATTTGCAGTGCACTAACATACCTAGTTTTTGAAAAGCAGTGGCAGCGTACCGAGTGGATTACAGGAAATTTTTTTTTTGTTCTCCATAATAACGCAAGAATGCAATAAGAACAACACACACAAAAAAAATTGGAATTTGGCTGTTCTGTCCTACCCAACCAGTTATATTCACCAGAATTTACACTAACAGATTTTTATCTTTTTCGACAACTGTAAAATGATTTGATAGGGAAAGCTTTCTCTGGTGAAAACTAAATTCAAGAATTTTTCGAAATATTTTTGTATCAAAACTCGTGGATTTTTACTCAAAAGATATGGAATGATTTCATGATGAGTGGCAACAAGTCATTGCAAACAACTGCAAATATATAACTGAAGAAATCTCTATGATTTTGATTAATTCGTGTTCTACGGTTCACCAAAGTTTTGTAGGTTGTTTAAAGCCAGAAAATATTTTAAGATTGTAAGATTTTTTTAGGGGGAGGAGATAATAATGTTTTAGTGACATAAGTTTTACTAATTAACCCATACTTAGGGGGCGAAGTGATGGATGCATAACCTTGCCAGATGTATTTGCGCATAAATGAATATAACGAAATTAGAACTCGGCTACCCGGTTAATAATTCTAAACCGTTATCCGTTACATCATCCACACACTTAAGTTTACAGCACCTGCTATTTCCAAGCAGTCACCCATCTAGACTCGACGTTATTTTTCTTCGGTCATCCTACGGGTTTTCCACGCTATGTGGCCTAAGTCCTTTAGTGAAAAGATGGCTTATTTCATTTTAATGAAATTGTTTTTAGCTTGTTTTAAATCGTTTCTCAAATATCACGAACTGAAAAATTGTATTAATTTTCAAAGCCAGACATTTAAATATAGTCAAATGGAATAAAACCTTCTTTAAAGAAATTTTTGTTTAATTGATGAAATCAGACTTATATATATTATGGAAGTTAGCAGTCTGTAATGTGAGTGCTTGTTCAATCTGTAAACAAAGAAGATAAGTGTATACCAAACATTTTACGACAGATGTTTTATGGTGACTGCAAAAAATATCTCCTGGGTATGTACTTTCTCTTTTTTGAACCAGAATTTAGTATAGGTAAGTATAAGTATTGTGTTCATATTCAGCCTTGCACAGAGTTGGAACAAACAAAGGAAAGTTTCTATCATTGGAACGTTTTAAAGTAGTTATGAAATTCGCTTTTTCTTTTTCTTTTTTTTTTATCTAGAAAATAGGGTAGGTCAGTATAAGCATCATTACAATGGCCTTACGCTGAGTTAGAACAACCAAAGATAAAGCTTAACCTACTTAATAGATTTAATTTTTGGAAGCCACGTATGAGCACCATGCGTTGGAAAATCGGAAGAGAACTGAGAAAACTACGTTCTCACTGAGAACCTAATTATCACGCGGTAGTATATCTTGAAGCAAGGAGAAGAAAAGAGAAAGAGGAAGGAAAATATTTGCCTTTTTATAGGCTTCAACAGCGCCACCTAACGACGTTTGACGAAATCAAGTGGAATAATCATATTTCCGTTTCTTTTACTTTTAACATCATGTAAAAATGTATTTATTTTCTTCTTTTTATTATTCATTATTATTAGTTTATTTATCGGTTTTATTTCATTTTCTCACAGTATAAAGTTCGATAAGGAACACAGTAAAATGTAACCGGCTTTTGTTATATTTATTCCCCAACATTTTATATATAATACTGATTGCATCAATAAAATCATTCAGGAGGTTTCAGAAATTATACAAATAACAAAAACTGCATTTCCCAATAAAAAAGTTCAGTCAAATCCATTTAGATCAGGCTAAGGTTCTTTCATAGCAATAAGCATTTGAAGTGCATATCAAATGCGAGAGGGTTACTATTACTCATTATGAAGCAAAAATCTCAAACTAATACCAGAGGTAAATGATTGAGGTCAGTGAACATTAATTCGAAACAGTTATTTTTTGTGTGGTGGGGGGGATATAAAATCAGTTAACTTTGAGACCTGAAATTCGGTCCATCCTGGAGGAAATCCTCTGGTTCCCATGGCGAAAGTCCGTCGAAGAGCTCGTTCAATTTTGTGTGAAATTTCCGTCTGGGTATCTTGCAAGAATTGCAACAAACAGGGTACGAACTGAAAATAGATAGATAGATAGATAGATAGATAGATAGATAGATAGATAGATAGATAGATAGATAGATAATCCATTACTATCTAACTACCACATACGAACGAATATACTTATACGGATATATCTGATAGGCTTAAATACAAATGCATAAGAATATTCATGGAATCATACAAAATGTTATATTTAGTGGATGCATGTTTTTGAGTAGACATCCCTGCTATTCTAAATAGATAAATAATGTCTACTGCCCTAGACATTGAAAATCTTCTTAAAGAATACACCTCCCGACAAGAATCGAATCTGTTTTCCTTTGTATTCTAAGAAACTACTTTCCATCCAAGAGTGCTTTACCACTGAGCCACGAGAAACCGTCACAGCAAAGTAAAGTTTAATTATCCTACTTAAAACTACATATCTCTCGTTAGCACTTTTCGAAGTTTATATCTGTTAATTTTAATTTCGACAGTAATTGTAAACATTTAATGATGTTTTTATGCAACATTATTCTTAATTATTATAAACGTCAAATTTAGTTGCTAAATTTGTTTGACTGCCGTTATTTGAAAAAGCAAAATTTAGCGATAACGTTTATAGTAATATGAAATAATGTTGGACTGAAAAAATACATTCATTACTTCTTTATGGATCGAGTACGAATATTTATTCAGCAGATATAGACTTAGAAAGACCCCATCATGTATATGTGCAATTCTTTGAATATGTTATTAGAGCTTTTGTGGTCCGTGAAGAATGCAGTTTCGTTTCCTTTCGGTGGATATTCTTTCTTGTTTATGTGCCGTGTCTTTTCAGGACGTAGGCGATCATGGACCTCCACTTACCCCTATTCCTAGTCGCACTTAACACCTTTTATGTTGAAGTCTCTCATAAACTGCTCCACTATTCACTTGCGCAAGCCCATCAAGTATGTCCCACGTTGCCTTCCCCTATCTGTCTTTCTTTCTGTCCGTCCCATAAATATTAGATTCATCAAGCCCTCCTTCCACACTAAGCATCCCAGAAACTTCAAGTGTCTTTTCCTAATGTTAAGTATAAGTTTTCTTTATATTTGCATCCCCTCGTTGCCCACATGTTTGATCCATAAAATCCTCAGCATCCATCTGTAAAACCAGATTTATATTGCGTAAAGTCTCTCCTTCATGTTTGAGGACCTTGTCCAGCATTTGCTGTCGGAGGATACACTTTGTTTTAATACTACAGTCAGTCAGTTAAATGTCATACGTGATACACGCTCGGATGATCATGTCTCCAAAAGGACATGACTGACTGGGCAGATAATTTTTTCCGCAGTAGGTTGCCATTATTTTCTGTAGTAACTTAACGACAAACAGCTCTAACTAATGAGGGCATCATAACGGTGTCCTCATGAAATTTCGAAGCCGGCATGAATCTGCTCTATTAAAGAGATAAAGTCCTTATATATATACAAGAAAAATAGTTGCTAGTTGGACGAGCATAAGGTAGATAAAGAAGTGCTCAATGCAGAATAAAAACAAATGAACTGAATATGCATATCTAACAATATATTAAAGAACGGAGCACACACCACTTACTACAATAGGTTTCGACGATGCTGGTCTCTTCTTTACCTGAAAAGATCAGCGTGGTCGAAATCTAGTTAGTCAGTAAGTGGCGTGTGTTACGTTCTCTGATATATATATATATATATATATATATATATATATATATATAGTCATCTGCAGACATATCTGTTTCGCTGTATGACAGCTCATCGTAACGGTTAGACTCCGATTGCTTTTTAACCCAAGATTGAAACCCGACCGAATTGCCGTCAGTCGGCGATTCTACTTCTGGGCTATATATATATATATATATATATGTGTGAGAGAGAGAGAGAGAGAGAGAGAGAGAGAGAGAGAGAGAGAGAGAGAGAAAGAGAGAGAGGGGGAGGGAAGGAGAGAGAGAAAGGAAAAGAAAAAGAGAGTGGGAGGGAGAAAATAAATTGAAATATGCTGGCCCTTGTCGTACATTATAAGCTCCCGATAATTCCACTTAACCAGGTTTTATTTACTGCCTTACCTAGTGATCAAACTCACTCAACTATCGTATCTACGATGATATTTTCCTGTGAAATAAAATTTCGGTTCGAAATTTGTAGACGGTTTACCTAATATCAAACAAATTCAATTGCAACGGTTGAATCGTTAAGACAATAAGTAAGGTGAGGACACTAATTGGAATTTACGATCATAAGTCCCGTAACCTATTACGGTCATCAGGGTACCGTATGTACTTCAGCCGTAACAGCAGTGGGATGTTTTGAACAAGATAACCTGAAGGTACCCAACCTTCGCTAGGCTGATCTAAATTCAGAATTAGCCTTCTCTTAAACTGGTTGCTAATCAAGGCTGTAAGATCCTGTTATATGGAGGAGAAGAGATGAATTTTTATTTTTACGCAGAGTATTTAAGAATGTAACGAACTCGAGTAAAATTCAAACTCGGTTCTCTAATTTCTCATTCCGTGCCTCTATCCATTATACCACGGAGAAATTTGAAGTAAACAATGTAAACAATAATTCTTAATTGTTAAAATTCAAACAGAAATTATTGAAATGTATAGATATATATTAAGAGAGATTTGTCTACCGCTCGGCTTACACTGCTTCTCCGTTTTTTGAACAGGAATCAAGATTCCTTTTTAGGATTGGGTGTCTGGTTCCTTTTCATAAAGTTTTCTTCATTCTATTTCACTCCTAGTAAACCCTGGCGTTTTAGTGGCATTATCGCCTTGCTTCGAATGAATGAATTAAAAATATATTTATATATACGTATGAATAATTTGAGATAGATAGATTTGAATTTATATATAGTTAGATTTTGGATTTGAATAGATTTGAGATTTGAATAAGAATTCAGATAGAGACACGGATCTGAAAATAATTAAATGATTTTCTAAGCGCCGCTTAGATGTTGCACAAGGCCGAAAGTATGGAATCAAACTCACTATTTAGTTGTAATAGGTTCTAGTGGGACAAGCTTGCTAACCAGTACACCACGTCGGGGTACCATAGATAGATAGATAGATAGATAGATAGATAGATAGATAGATAGATAGATAGAAGGGCGTGTTGTGTAGAAAGATAAAACTTTGATTTTGCTATGCTTAGATACCGTGTTTTCAATTATATAAGAACGTCAGTCAATCGGTTAGGTGCCATATGTAATACACGTTTGGGCGATCATGTATCGAAAAACACATGACTGACTGAGGAGAAGATTATTCCGCAGTAGGTGGCCATTACATTCCGTGGTAGAGTGGTTGCCGACCAAGGCTATAGAACCCAATCTGTCCTGTTATTTAACCCATAACTGGGGGGAAGAGACGGATTAATACCTTTCCCAAAGATATTTGCACGTAAGTAAATGCAAGGATTTCAAATAGAATTTCGAACTCGGCTCCCCGATTTCTCGTTCTAAGCTGATATCCACTGCACCACTACGCATATCCTATGTAAGAATGTAATCAACTAAAATTCATCAACATGGCGTTCTTTGTTAAAAGCCAAGTCGTAATGCAGCTCTCCCCCATAACTGGAGGCCTACTCAAATCTCGTCGTTCCACTGGGAATGAAGATTTTTAGTCATGGTTTTGGTAGTTCACAGCTGTAGTTGGTTTAAGAAAATTTTACTTTTTATATTTGGAATAACTTTAGCTTATTTAATTGAACTATGTATAAAATTTATTTATTTTTACAATGTTATAAAACGTAAGATTCAGTAGAATTATCCAGTGTTTTACCGTTTCGTTTGGAACGAATGATACGACCATGAGATAAAGTAAAATCCATCCTCGCGACACACTGTTTTGCGATGGGTTATTCGTCAGTTGCTTCATCACTTGACAGTACAGCTCATCTCTAGTATCAATAAAGAGAAAAACACAACTCATATGACATATTGATTCATTTCTAACATCTTTTTATCAGAAAAATAAATAAACATTATGTTAACAACCAATCGTTAAATGTGTGTGCATACTCATGCATGAGAAGGACCAATAAAAATCCCTAAAATATAAAACGGTTAAGAAAATAAGTTAGAAGCACTTTAGTTTGCGATAAAGACTACCAAATTAGTTTCATGTTCAAACCCACCTATTGTGCGGTATTCGGCGTCTTAATCTGATACTTTGGTTTTTAAGAATTCAAATCAGGTGACGTTGTTTATCTAAAATCATGTCTTCATGTATGTATTTTTATTGCAAAGGTGCCCGTGTGTGACAAGTTAGTAGCCAAAAGAAGAAAAGAAGAGAAAGGGGGAAAAATCGAGAGAACAAGAATCAGGCTTTTATTCTTATCAGTGTTTATTCACCAATCCACAAAAGAGAAGTAAACATTTGATAACCGACAGACATAAAATCCACTTTCCCATACAACGAGTCACGACTTGTTACCGAGAGATTTATTAATAAATGCGATTAAAACGTGATCTGCAATGTGAAGTGGCAAAATGGATATAACAAAAGAACATCGAAGTGACATAACCCTTTCAAATTCTGTTGGTTTCACTGTTATCGCTACAATCTACCACACTTAGGAAAAGCATGAACTTAGTTAAGCTTTCCTTAAACTTGTTTTACTTGTTTGCTATAGTGCTGACAAGAAAGAAAAAAAAGAGTAGGGATGTTCCTGCACGAACCATTTTCATAATAACGGCTTTGTGTGCGTCATTCTGACAAGGAAGTAATTATTTAATAAAAATGTCTTCGTTGATGACAAAAAGTGTTAAAATGTATTTCACATGCCAGCTATGATCGATATCTTTGCGATTTAAAGGAGAAACTATAGTACAATGTTCTAGGTTTTTTGCTCGAGAAGATCCAAGATATCAACTTATCTTCCTTTATATGTTTCTTCAAAAAACAGACAATGTAAAATCAATTGATTTGAAGTTACTTCTAAGAAACTCATATTTATAAGTAATAGAAATTTTATTAGCAAAGAAGAGTTAGAAATCTTGGGTAATAGATGTTTATTCACACGATCCGCAGAACATTCAATTCTGCAAAAATACTTTATTTTCACATGAAAATCTTGTCAAACAGACAAATGTGAGATATGACGTATGAAGGTTATTCTTAAAAATAACCTTGTATATATTCAGTTTGTAGGCAAATATTCTATTACGAAATAAAATTTTTAATGTTTTTGTTAATAATTTAATAGGTGATTTCTTTTCTCTGCTTTATTAGTTGCTATTATTTTAATGCAATGTATTGGCGAGCCTAAAGATGGCGGAAGTCAGTCAGTCATCCTCGAGAGTTTTTGTTTTCGTTTTGTGGGTGGGTAGTCATTTACATGAATTGATTAACATGCAAAATTAGTTGTTTCGTTTTTACCTAAATTAAGCAACGGAGAAGTTTCAAGGAAATTAAAATAATAACGGACAATTATGCATAAAGAGAATTGAATTTCTAGGACACATAAAGAAAGACGGTTTGGAAATTTTAACACTCACAGGACATATTGAGGGCAAGGGAGTCAGACGAAAGCAACGAGTAACCTACATAAGTATGTTGTGTAACTGGATGGCAGAAGAGGGATGCCGAGAGATAGTAAAATGTCAAACAGAGCTAAGGGCTATGAATAATATAAAGCTGTGGAGAACCATGATCATACACTTTCTGAAGAGACACAGCACATAGAAAAATACACTGATCATTTAATTTCAGGTTTAACTTATGAATCAGTTACTATATGGATTTTTAAAATAGTACTTATATTGTTCATTTAATAACATTTTGTCCTTATAATAGTTATTTGCTAAAAAGTTTTTTATTCTAATTATTTTTAGGTACGTTTTTCCATCATCTTTTCTTTCTGCCGTTCGTTAAAAATTTGTTGGCTTTAATTGTAATATTTTTATGTTTTGTAGATGTTTTCCAGTTTTGGAATGTTGTTCAGAGGAACGGTAAATTCTGCAACTGTCCTGAGCTACACCAACGCAATGTACGTTATTGATACTATGTTTGTTCAGGGGGCAAATGATCATGATTCTACACCAATTTATTTTATTTACAATTTGTGAACTAGTATGTATTATTATGAAAGATAATGTAGGGGTTTCCTGATGCCTTCTCCAAGATTTTGAATTCAGAGATTTCTTAATTTTAGACTGGTTGTCACGTAATGCTAGAGAGCAAAGTCTACCCTGATATTTAACCTATATCAGGAGGGACACAAAACAGATTCATGCTTTTTCTCAATGGAATTTGTAATCGACTTACAGATTCAATTTTCTTTGCTATTATTTGACACTTTTACAGTTTTTTCTTACAAATGTTCGATGTATATAAACAATTCCAAATGAAAGTAAATTGCGTTTAGAACAATCACTTTTTCGCTATTGTACTGATGATCTCAAAAATGGATCTAACTCCAGTTGCTATTTACCGTATTAACTTTATTTATGGCACAAGGTCACAAGTCTGGAGCATCCAATTTAATAGCATTTAATGGAGCATTTAATAGTAATTGTCAACCAAACTATATCATTCCGTGGCGCCCTATGCCAGAGCAGATTTTGTGCTAAAAGCAAAATAGCCAAGTATATAGTAAGTTGCAGTATAATATCATTATTTCAGGTCACTCTAAGAGTGCTACTGGCACCATGTATACAAGTACTACCCGTCGCAGGTTTTCTTTCTTTCAGATTAGTTACCATCTAAGAATCAATCTACCTGCGATTTACGCCATGATGATTAGTATTCAAGATTAGACCTACACGGGAAAGCAGTTTATATTTGGGTATATATGAGATTTTTTACTGTAATGTGGTGCGTAGTCACGTATTAAGCCTTGCCTGGTACAAGAGGAATGTATTTGAAATAGTGAAAATCAAACTTTAGCGAAGCGGTCTGCCCAATGACCTTGTTAACTCTCACGTTATGCAAACACATTTATTATTTACCATATTTTACGTCCGGGTAACAAGTTGTCTTTTATTATAAATCTTAGTTACTGATTTTTGTTCCTTCTTTAGGATTATTTTACCGGGTCAACTACCAAAATATGGAAGTAAAATATGGAAATTGCTTATTTCCAATGAACGAATAAAACTGGCAAGAAAAAAAAGAAAACAAAGCATTGTTTTTACCTGATGTCAGATTTATACATTCCAAGGCCGCAGACGAACTGGATTTTTTCTAAAATAGTCTGTGAATAGTTTCGAAGAAAAGCAACGTCTTTCATATCACACATGGGATTCTTGGTCTGTATTAAACAGGAGAAAAAAATTAAAAACCAAGTTGAATCAGACAATTTGATAGAATCAATAATTTAAATATGAAGCGTGGGTGACAATGCAAACCATAGAGTTTAATAACGCTAATTTGTTACAGGTATTATTTACTTATATTGGACTCGTACCCCAGGGCGCCGCCTTCCTCAAACAATGCTTCTCTCTCGGGAGAGAGCTAGAGTCAGTACCTGGCACCTTAGTCAGTCAGTTAAGTGCCATACGTGATACACGCTTGGGCGATCATGTCTCGAAAGAGACATGACTGACTGGGCAGAAGATTATCCCGCAGTAGGTTGCCATTGCTTTCTGCGGTAGACTGGTTGCCGACCAAGGCTATAGAACCCAGGCTGTCCTGCTATTTAACCTATAACTGGAAGGAAGAGACGGATTAATACCTTTCCCAAGGGTATTTGCGCGTAAGTGAATACAATGGATTCAACTGGAATTCAAAAGTGCCGAGTGGTCTAAAGCAATATTTGCTCCGAGTCCGCGTACACGTGGGCTATCAATCCGCTTTAAACTCGATCTTCCATTAGAGTTCATTTGAATACCTAATCAGCTTAACTTAGCTTTGACACAAGGCTACATGTGTGGGCTGTTCAGTGAGATCGAACTCATTGGAGATATTCGACTTATTCAGCCTCTCTCATAATTACCCGGCGCCGGGATGCACATTTTAACAGCTTATCTTCTAAATAGAATAATGTTATCTACGAACAATAACTGCTTCAGGACGGATAGTGTTCTTTCCATACCCCGAGTGAGCTGTGTTCGAACCGAGTTAGTGCCTAGTTTTCACATGCAAAGTTTTATTGTAGACAGGCTTGCCTCTCCAAAATGAAATATTAACGTAACACAATCTACTGCATTTCCATCTATTTTTCACGGTACTGAATATTATAAACAACCATATCTTCAAATAATTCTCAAATTAAGTTCCCCCTCTTGGTGGACATCGAATACGCCGACTGCATTTTGTAAGACTCCACTACATGTTGCCAACTACACTGTGGATCCTTGCTTGTATGACGGACTAATTTTAATTTATAGACTCAAGTACATAGCCGACCGGTGTTTACCTATAGACCCGATCAATAAGAGTACTGAACTGTTATGCAATATCGATGAATGCTAGACAACTTGATGACATCTGAAGAAGAGACTTGAAGCAACAGACACATGGGTCTACATTAGTATTCTGAGGATAGTATGAACTGAATAAATTTTAGAGAAAAAGAAACAAAAGACAATTTATACTTGACGGAAAGAGACATTTTCTAGAACACATAACACACAGAAAACATATTGAAGACTTAGAGAAAAGAAAACAGCGCATAGCCTACATAAGCTTGTGTAAATAGTTGGTAAAAAAGAGTTTAGGAGAGATAGCAAAAAGAAAAAATTTACTAATATTTACAAAGGACAGAAAGTTGTGGAGAGCCATGATTACCAATGTCCTGAAGTGACTCGGCACATAGAAGACGATAGGTGTCACTGTGAAGAGCGAAATAATGAGAAGCTAGAGCATAGAAATCAAGGAATGCTAATAAATAAATATACATACCATCTCAAAATACTTCTTAGAGGCGTCGTCGACATCTTTCTTGGTGTATTTCTTGCTGAAGTTTTCTCGGAGATGTGCCACCAACATAGGACAAGACTAAATGTAAAAGGCGAGACAGCAGAATTAAGAAAGAAATATAAATTAAAGTAGGAAATAATGCATTTTTGTAACAACTCTTTACTCGAGAGCTTTTCAAAATCTTTCTTCGGTGTAAATAACAATAAAAGAAATTACAATTTTACGGATCAGAATGACATATTCAAATCAAGACGGATTTATGCTTTATCCAATGGAATTTGAAATCAACTTCCCGATTCTATGTTTTACAATATTATCTGACACATTAAATTTGATGCAGATTAAGTTGTTGTCTTTTTTTCTTTTCAATGAAACCAACTTACCATAATTTACAATTTTATCAACTCCGTAAATTGATATTTTTAAAATAAAGTAAAAACTGGAATTAATATCTGAAAACCACGTTTTAACCGTTTTTTAACGGATGGATTTTAGTTCATTGTTTCTAAATCCTTTTGCTTATATCTCTCAGCAATGTTTTAAATATACACTTGAAGAAGGATGAAAATCCTATCGACTGAGATGGAGACACTATTCGGAATAATGTAATTTCAGACAATGAGTAATAATAAATTGTGAGTTGCTGACAAATCATAAGAAACACTTTTGTGAAAGTTATCAAAATTATAAAAGAAAAAATATGTCCCCAGCAATAGGATCCGAACCTGGTAGGATAAACCTTTGGTAGATCCGATGTATTTATACCGATTCAGCCGAAAAAAATATTCGCCGATCAAAAATGGCTGAATAGAGCCTTCAAGCGAAATCCTTCTTGTCATAGATTTTCTGCTTAGTTTCCTATCCAAATCCCAAAAATATTATAAAGAAGTAATGATTTTTTATTTATTAATGAACATATTTTATCACTGAAATGTTATTTTTAGTGGATACCCATATTTGATTGGAATTTATTTATTTATTAAACAGTATATTTATTTATTTTCGTCAATCAATTTAAATATTTTAGAAATCTTAAAGTAAAATATTCGCCCTCTTGCAGGATATATATATATATATAGTCATCCGCAGACAGATCTGTTTCGCTGTATCACAGCTCATCAGTACAATTAGACCACGATTGCTGTTTAAACCAGGATTGAAACCCGATCGAATTGACGTCACGTCGGCGATTCTACCTCTGGGCTATGGGCGGTCGATTAAAAGCAGACTTTTTAGCGTGTATATTATCATTATATATATATATATATATATATATATAGAGAGAGAGAGAGAGAGAGAAAGAAAGAAAGAAAGAAAGAAAGAAAGAAAGAAAGAGTAAAATTTATAGCTATAATTGAACTTACCCCGACAATTTCGATGTTGGAATCATCAACATCGGGAATATCTCCCATGATTCTCAGAATTGTAACCCATGCTGCTAAGGAGGCCTGAAAATACAAAACTTCATTTTATGTGTTTATAATTATTTGCCTCACATAAAAAATAAAATGAACAATGATAGCGATTGAAGTAATAAAAATAATATTTCAGTTTTTATGTAAAACTCAAAATGTGTGTTCGCTGGTTCGAAAGATGGTTGCCGTGTTTGTTGCTGTGCGCAAAACAGACATCAGAAACGTGCTTTTTTGCGCAGTTTTGCTCCCATCGTGAACGTGATATCTTAGTCGGCTTAGTGGTCTTTGTTTAATATAGAAAACTAATTTGCGTATTAATTTGTAAAAATCAATTTTTAAAATAATTGTTTTTTTATTAATTTCCAAGTTGTTTTTGTAAACTTTATAAATATGCATTTGATATATTTTTTTTTATTAATTACTTAAAACAGTCTTCCGCATTATATTTTGTTAATTGCGTGGGAGTAACGAAAATAATTAATTTACAAAGGCAGCATCAAGATTTTAAAAATATGCTTTTGAAAAATCTAATAAATGTAATTTTCTATTAAATGTTTGTAACGGTTGGTAATAGAAAATATCAAAATAATTTTCTTGGTTTTTCTTGTTGAATGCATTAGGTTATCTTCATTGAAAAAAAATCATCTTTACAAAAGAGTTTACAACCATTCGATTACTTTTGCACCACGATATCTGTATTTTCGAAATGTGGGACATAAAAGATACCGATTGATTGAAACACTCTTGCTTGAGCTAGACGAGTAAGATCTGGTCAATCAGCAGGTCAAGCGATCTTCTAAAATTTTTAAACAAACATTTAGACTATTCTGCCGTTCCCAATCCAAGTACCAAGTTAACACCAAATCTATTTCTATATATAATTATTCAAAAGCAGTAACTGTAGGTCACTCAGTTCTAAAGACTAAACATAATTAGGTAAAGGTTTAAAAATATATTCTCTGCGTGTACCTGTTATATCAAAACGATAAAACTTTCTCCAATATTAGGCTCCGTAAGCGAAGGACATATATACTGAAAAAATATGGCTTTATATCAACCACTTAAACGGCTATATAATGAAATTGATTTGGATAGTGTAAATGAAAAAGTATTACATTGATTCCCAAGATTTATAGTGCAAGACTTGGTGGGCGACCCTCCTCTGTCAAGACTATAATAACCCTATTCCCTCTAAAGTCAGTAAAAAAGAATTCATTTAATCTGACGGGGAAACGGCAAAGGTGGGTATATTGTGGGGTAAAGGTTCCCAATGCAAGTACCAAATTAACACCAAATCTATTTCTATATATAATTATTCAAAGACAGTAACTGTAGGTCACTCAGTTCTAAAGACTAAAAATAATTAGGTAAAGGTTTAAAAATATATTCTCTGCGTGTACCTGTTATATCAAAACGATAAAACTTTCTCCTGGGCTCTTCCCAATATTGGGCTATGAAATTAATTTGGGTAGTGTAAATGAAAAAGCCTTACATTGATTCCCAACCAAGAGTTATAGTGCGAGAATTGGTAGGCGACCCCCCTCTGTGAAGACTATCATAACCCTATTCACCCTAAAGTCGGTAAGACAAAAATTAATTTAATCTGGTAGGAAAAAGGTAAAAGTGGAGATATTGTTGGGTAAAGGTTCCCAATCCAAGTACCAAGTTAACACCAAATGTATTTCTATATATAATTATTCAAAGGTAGTAATATATTCTCTGCTTATACCTGTTATATGGAAGCGAATGGACTTTCTGCTGGACACTTCTCAATATTGGGCAATGAAATTGATTTGGGTAGTGTAAATGGAAAAGTATTACATTGATTCCCAAGATTTATAGTGCGAGACTTGGTGGGCAACCCTCCTCTGTCAAGACTATCATAACCCTATTCACCCTAAAAAAATTAATTTAATCTGGCGGGAAAAAAGAAAAGGTGGAGATATTGTTGGGTAGAGGATAATTCCACAATATAAAAATAAAAACATATTTCTACTAAACATTAGACAGAAACAAATGTGTAAGACAGAAGTCCTGACCTAAACGTTTCCACACTCGATGAGAGGAAAATAGATATAAAAATCACTAGAAAAAAAATTTAACGATAAATATCAATATAGACTTAAAAAGAACAAGCAAAAAAAACAAGTTAAGCTATTTAAGACAAGTACATATATAGTCACATTCAACACATTTTTCCGTTTGTTGGGAGAAAGGGAACGAAAAACTTGTCCGTATTCTCATTTATCACAATCGCTTGGGAAAATGGACAATACGGACAATTTTTGTCACTTGGGCGAAAGTGCTTGGGTTAATGAACAATACAGACAATTATTGCTGTCCCGAATTCCAAACAGAAAATTGTAAGAATGTTGAAATAACTAAACAAAAAATTAATTGAATTTTCCTTGTCTGTCATATTCAACTAAGTATGTTTAAAAGAAAGATGACTGATCATATATATATATATATATATATATATATATATATATATATATATATATCTTTTTAAAATAGCTTTTAATGCATAAAAATATTTTATTATTTAGTTACCCATTTACAGCCTTCCTT
Organism: Ascarosepion bandense; assembly: GCA_037127315.1. NCBI lineage: Eukaryota > Metazoa > Mollusca > Cephalopoda > Sepiida > Sepiidae > Ascarosepion > Ascarosepion bandense. The sequence goes on from JBBBDQ010000385.1 coordinate 290,571, forward strand.
CCTGACGCATTTCTTTTGAAAACATTAAAGGAACGATAAATTCTGAAGTATCCACGATAAACAAGCGTCAATCACAAAAAATTGACGTGTGTGAAGGAAATTGTAAATTGGCCATTAAATAAATATATATATAAAAAATATAAAATTTACGGAAATACTATCATTAAAACTATTAACTCATCCTGATTATTGTCCTATAAACTTATATATTTAATTCGGGGTAATAAAAAAATAAAATTAAAAGGGAATACAACATTGAATAACCGAACAAGGGTTGGCTTTTCATAAAATCAACCAACTAAAACTAATGCCTTATATGAAATAATAGCCTCTCATTTTTCGAATATCTTTAACTGTTCCAATGCCGCTGGTCCTATTTTTATGAAATACACAAATATTTCAAACAAACAAAAAAAAGACTATGTAGCATAGCAGAAGCAATGGTAAGAAGCCATGCCTTGCACAATACTGGGTGCTATTGTCATGTTTCTAACGACTTAATGCTGACATTTACTAAATTATTTTGAGTCTAGATGAAAGCTACGGCAATATGCCCCCAACAATAATCTTGTTTCCGATTCTTAGAAATTAATTTGTAAAACTAATTTGGTTACCATCATAAAAATGTCACCGCTGTTATTGTCATTTTCGATATTCAGTTTAATCTGAAATAAAGTCACACCACTGAGGTTCATCCAGTGTGAATCAAACCTAATACACTAGATAACCGACACACTCCAGAATGCCTCTATATTTAATAAGAACAATTTATCACGGTACTAGGTGACGTTAAGATCGAATTCAGAGTTGTTTGTGTATGTGGACGTGTGTAAATACTTAATACAACTCTGACCTAAAAGCGATTATATCATTTATACCCAGCAACGTGTTTTATATTTGTCCAACATTGCGGTTCTTGCTTAAAAGTAAAAATGATGAGCTTCATTTTTACTTCCATCAGTTCAAACCTTTACAGCTAGGACAGACCATTCTACTAACATTGAATCGAAATATCCCTATTTCTCCCGTGTTCAAATATAAAAAGAAAGTTCCTCTCGTGCAGGATGAGCCACTTTAGGGAATATAATCCCTTGTGTTTGCTTCCTTGACCATTTAAATCAATTGTCATATTTCTTCCTTATTCTCACAATCTGTGTTATCTACAGCCTTCATTTGTACACACCTCAGTAATTTCTATTTCGACTTTGGGTGGATTTCTAGTTTTGTGAAATTTGATAAAAAATGATTTTCATATGGAATTTCAAAAATCAATTTTATAAATATGACTATTTTGTCTGTCTATACTTCTGAGATGAGATAGTATTTACTTGGAAATATCTAGTCTGGGGTTTAACGGTCTATATTGATAAGTAATTAATAAATTGATATGAAATTTTATTTACCATGAGCCCTCTGGATGGAACAGTTTTAATATTTAGCTTTTATTAATTAATACTAATGGGATCTTCTTTGGAATTTTGCCATTTCTTTTAGATTATATATATATATATATATATATATATATATATATATATATAGTCAGTTCTTACACTATTTGGGAACACCCGATACTGTAAGCAATGGTAAGAATCATGTCATAGTGATATGAATCGAGCATTAGTGACCTCGTCTGTGTCTTAGCATCAGACTACTCTAATCATCTTGGCACAGTCTACAAATGCCTCGTCATCGAATTAAGGCTGTTTAATTTCTAAAGTCCACGTAGTGCTACACAAGCTATGAATAGCTATGAATAGCTATAAACAAGCGCGCTTGTATCATCGGATTTCCGGGGGTTGCAGGGAAGTTTATCGTTAAAATAGACGTTCATGAGAATGGGAAACACGTATCAACCCAAGAATATGAATGGGAAGCAATAAAAACTTCTTCAAAGTAACGTTAAAATAGAAACGCCGACAAAATAATTGAGTGAGAGAACCATAAACATTACAGAATGTCAAGGAACTGATTTAGTAACAGTAATTTATTTATAAATTTATAATATTTTAAATATATTTCTTTGCCCTGTTTATATGTCGCTTTTATTTACAAATAAGTATTTATGTCAACTTAGATTGTATGAATGAAGAATGTGGTGTATCTATCGCTTTGAATGTGTTCATTTAACTATATGTGTTTACGTACAAGTTTCTCTATTTGTATAAACAATTCAACTTCGTACAATGGAATTGTAGGATGTGCGTCGTAGTGCAATGGATATCGACCCGGAACGAGAAATCGGGGAGCCGAGTTCAAATTCCAGTTGAATTCATCGCAAATACCCTTGGGAAAGATATTATTGCGTCTCTTTCCTCCAGTTATGTGTTAAATAACAGGACAGATTGAGTTCTGTAGCCTTGGCTGGCAACCAGTCCACCGCAGAAAGTAATGGCAACCTACTGCGGGATAATCTTCTGCCCAGTATGTCAGTCATGTTTCTTTCGAAACATGATCACTCAAGCGTACTTCACTCATGGCACTTAACGTACAACGGAATTATCTTAAGAGATATTTAGTTTAAGAAAAGAAAACTTAGAGCAAAATGTAAACAAAAAAGTTCCCACCAACCACTACACCAAACTAGATGCAGAACCAAGAGTAAACAATTGGGTATTAATAAATACTTGTTTAATATATACTATAAATACATGATTGTTTTTTAAGAATATTGTTGAAAATGTGTCTGATTTGCTTCGCGCTCAGATCAAGTTTAAAAGCATCGCCCAACATACTCGTTGCGCGATATCTACAATGTCGAAAACACAAATGACATAAGCAAGCCCGAAATAGTGGCGGGTCAGCAAAAGAAGAAATCGGGCCTTTATTAATGCGCTTATCAAAACTGTAATAGACCCAATATTTATTAGATGCCTGCTAAGCTAGAAGCGGGCCCAAGACCGCGATTATTATATCATACATGAGAGCGTCAAGATATGAAGCAATGAACGCCAAAAAGTAGGAAGATTTAAAAAAAATATTCTCTGACGTCAAACTTTTTTATTCTGTTTTAAAGCGACAAAACGACTGGACCTTTGAAGGGTCAAAAGTTTTTTATTGGGGGTACCTTCAAGACCAAACATCCAGCTCAGGCCTGTGTCTTGGATGTCTTTGCCTCTAAAATGAAAATGTACTTTATTTTTGTGCAATTTTGAAAAAAAAATTAGGGCTGATACCTGCCATAATATTTTCAGGTACAATGTTTTTTATATCTCAAGCTCGACAAGCCTGAATGTAACATTGTGTGGACTTAGAATGGCGCACTCAGCCGCACAGCAAAAACAATGATGAAGAAGTTACGCAATGTTAAATTGAATTATTTCTAGCTAATGAATTTCTGGTTCTTCTCAACACTGAACTTGAAACCGCTAGATGATGACAGGTCAAGCTTTTTTCGATCTAGCAAGCCTCAAGTTTTAAGGCTGCTATCAAATAGGATACCATTATTAACAAACGAAGAGTTTTCCGGGGTTGTGTTGATGGTTCTATTAAAATTAATTGACGCCATATGAAATAAAGTATTTTCCTTCTTATTTTTCACATTTATGCCTAATAAACAACTTTGCAACACTACCATGTTAGTCTAGGACAATTTTTTAGACAGAAATGAACTGATGCAAACTTTAATTGTTAGATAGAAATAAACTGCCAAAAACAGATACAGAGATCTGAAGATATTCGTGAATATATATATATATATATATATATATATATATATATATATATATATATAGGAAATGGTTATCAATGTATGTTATTTGTTCTTTATCCTATCATTTTATGGGATTCTGATACATATTTTATCTATATTTGATCTGAATTCATATATATATGAGTTGAATTCATATATATATGTATATATATATATATATATATATGTGTGTGTGTGTGTGTGTGTGTGTGTGTGTGTGTGTGTGTGTGTGTGTGTGTGTGCGTTGAATATATGGATCGGAATCCGACAAGATAATAAAACGAAGAAGAAAAAATAGGAAATGTATTTCAATCTAACATGTTTCACTTTAATTAAAACTTCTTCAGTAACTGAAAGAAAAAATGAAAAACAGTTTCACAGAATACGAGTATATTATGATTTTTGATTAGTTCTTATTGGTAAGAATGCGTGTCACGTTTATCAAAAAAAATAATTTTTTAATATATGTGCGAGGAATATTTGGGACGGCAAAATGCGTAATAGTGTATGTGTACGTTTGTAAATAAACCCGTGTGTGTCTAGGTGGATGCTCGACAGTAACGTTAGTTAATATATGTGTGTGTATGAACCAATGAGCGTGTCACATGTATGAAAGCAATAAATAATTTTTAAATATATATGTGAAATATCTTGGGGGTACAACGCCGCAATTTTTTCACTACTCTGTTGCTATTTCCATGGAAAGTGCTAAGACGAACTTCATTACATAGGTCCACCAGTCCATGCTATGCACATTAGAGCAAACCAGGCTCGTCCGCTTCGTATTATATTCGTGAGAAGCTTCTTCCCACGGACTGCTAATTTGTAGAATCGAATACCAATAGGATACTTTCCGGACCACTACAATCTTAACCTGCTCAAATCTAGGGTTAATAGTTATTTTCCCCACATATCCGCATAAACTATGCCTCTTACTTTCTAACTCTGTACCTCGAGTGGCTCTCGGCCTTTGTAAGGATGAATATCATTGTAAAAAATATCCAAAGAGACAGCTTCAGAAAAGCATAAAAATAAAAACTTTTACATTAGGAGATGATTTAATTTACGATTTAGGCAGTTTAACACACAAAATATAAATGCACAAACGTTCCGTTTATATAAACAGTAATTTACCTTCATTTTAACACTCTGGCCCCTCGGGTCGAATACTGGTGATCACAGCACCACATATTTAATCCTTTTTTGTCTCCAGGGTGGTTATCCTGGTCACGGGACCGAGTATCTAGCACTTCCACTCCACGGGACTATTCCGGTCAATGTGCACCAGAACTAACTCTTCCACCCTGGCCCCTCAAACTCCGGTGTCTTCCTTTTCATATTGAGGTGTCTATTCGGTCTTAACCAAACTCAGTGGTTTGGCCGTTGGTCCCTAATCATCCGTAGGTCAGTCAACCGACTCACTAGTTTAAATCTGCTTTCTGTCTACGTTGTGATTATTAGATCCAGAAAGCAGAAGTGGGCGACATTTAAATTTGACGCTTAAACTTTTCAAAACATAAATCACCTTGTCGGGAACTACTCAATCCAACCTCTTCACAAAACATCAGTTTCATATGATCGTTTCATAATTGTCTTCTTCCTCTTCCTTGTCCTTCCGTCGTCACCGCACAACAAATACAATCTGCAACAAGCCTCTGTCTGGAACAATAGAACCAATTGCAAGTAAAATATAAAATATATTTTACTCTCCTTTTTCATACAAAGACGTCTTCGGTTAGGAGGTTGATTGGTCCGAATTGTCAGCAACCTTACTCCAGCGGGGAGTGACACAATCGTACGCTTCCACGGTCGTGAACCGATTCTGTCATTCTTCAGCATTACGACGCGCTTATATAGCAAACCGGAGGTTATAAGTCAGGTCACCATGTGTTTAACACGAGTCTCTGTTGCTACAGCCAAAAATCATGTGGACTCCAAAGGTCCTCTCGCTTACTCAGAGCTATTTCAATTTCACTTGCAAAAAATTATTTTCGTTCATTTTCGTTCATTTCCACCGTTCTCCGATGGCCCAATCTAAACGGCACTCAACTTACGCTAGATCAGAGTTCACCATTACTAAACAAAATACATTTCGATGTTCAGTCTATTCCAAAATTCTTTTTTCAAAAATTATTTCGTTTACCTCCATTGTTTTCTGATGACCCAAATATAACGGCCTATCTTTTGTTTAGATCAGATTTAGCTACCGGTAAACAATTACGCTGGTTTATTTCACTGTTCTATTTACTTCAATTTTTAACCAAAAGAAAAATAATTTATATTGCCACGTTTTCTGGAATTCGGAAATCTGTTTAAAAAAAATTATTAATAAAAATTAAAAATAAAGAAACGAATAACATGACGTTTCGGCAGGTTTCGGCCTTCTTCAGGTGCCAGGAATTTTGAACCCTTTAAACGCGTGTATATGTTTAAGTCTCACTCTGTCACATTATTATCGTATTGAATAGGTTTTCTTGTTCTGTTATTTGTTAATTTCTCAAAAGCCCTTGATTCGAAGTCTGTCGACACAGTTATAGACAATGGATTCACACTGCATCCACGGAGAATTAATAGCTATTCTACCACAATTGTAGGATGTGCGTTCTAGTACAGTGGATATTGGCTCGAAATGAGAAATTGGAAAGCCGACTTCGAATTCCAGTTGAATTCCTTGCATTCACTTACGCGCAAATACCTTTAAGAAAGGTATTAATCCGTCTTTTCTCTCTAACTATGGGTTAAATAACAGAACAGATTGGGTTCTATAGCCGTGGTTGGCAACCAGTCTACCACAGAAAGTAGTGACAACCTACTGTGGAAAAATCTTCTGTCCAAGAGTGTATCACGTATACAACTTAACTGACTACCCACAAACTTATGTTGGGTGTGTGTGTACTTTAAACTCTTAAGAATGCCCAAAATATTGAACTGATTTCGTCAAATCAGTTTTTGTAGTAACATATTTTTTCATGTACACGTCTTATTTGGCAACTTCCTGAGAAATACGTACAGAAATTTTATTTAATCCACAATAGCAATAGTTTCCATTCCGCTGGCTATGCTAGGGACGAGAGCCTTTTTAGGTAATTTCTGTTTGTGATGCTGCTTCTGATTGTTTTACTTAACTAGAATACTATGATTTTACTTATCGTCCGGTTCATCGTCCAGTCGTTTTAAAAATGAGTAGCGGTTTATACCTTTTTTCCTGTTTAGGGATGGGTTTCTCGTTTCTTCTAAATTTTTTTTATCCGTTTTTTTGACAGCAGCTCCTCGCGTTTTAGTGCCATTAATGCCTTTGCTAGGACTGAATTAATTAAAAATGAATTACGATGGTGATGGTGAAATTTCGCACCTTAAAGGTTAATGGTTTAAATTCATTTGTAGTGGATAGGTAGTAAAACAGAATGCGGAATTTGCAAGCTGAATTGGAATGTGGAATTCCGGATTAGTCTGCTGGGTTCAGTCAGTCATTTAAGTGCCATAAGTGAAACACGCTTGGGTGATCATGTCTCGAAAGAGACATGACTGACTGGGCAGAAGATTATACCGCAGTAGGTTGCCATTGCTTTCTGCGGTAGACTGGTTGCCAGCCAAGGCTATAGAACCCAATCTGTTCTGTTATTTAACCCATAACTGGAAGGAAGAGACGGATTAATACCTTTTCCAGTGGTATTTGTGTGTAAGTGAATGCAATGAATTCAACTTAAATTCGAACTCGGCTCTCCGATTTCTTGTTCCGAGCCGATATCCACTGCACCACAACGCACATAGACTTATTAATCGGTCTTCTCTCCATTTCTATCGGTTAAACAGCATAACAGACAATAGTCTAGAAGAAATGCAACTTTGAATACTAAACTATCCTGAAGAGAACGGTGATTTTCTAAGTGTCGCTTAGATGTGGTACAAGTGAGAATCAAACTCATTTCTTCTTCTTCTTCTTCTTCTTCTTCTTCTTCTTCTTCTTCTTCTTCTATGTGTCGTGTCTCTTCAAGGACATCGGCGATCATGGCTTTCCATGCCTCTCTATCTTTGGTGGCTCTTAGTACACTTTCTTGTGTTACCCCACTCCAACTCCGCTCTGCTATCCACTTGTTCAGGCAAGTATGTTACAAGCTGTTTTCCTTTGTTTCTCTTTCCCTCTCTGACCTGTGAGTATCAGATTTTCCAGTCCCTCCTTCCTCATTATATGTCCCAAGAACTATAGATGTCTTTTCCTTTTCGTGTCCATCCTTTCCAAAGCCTCATCATTGCTCACATGCTGGGTTCACGATATCCGTAGTATCCTTCTGTAGAATCACATTTCAGCTGCAAGTTTTTCTTTCATCTTTGATGAGATTGTCCAGCATTCACTTCCATACTGAAGGACAGACATTACATAATAATCCAGTACTCTCTTCTTTGTTTTTAGCGAGATTTTCCTTTCTCTGAATAATCTACTAATCTCCTAGAATGCATCCTTGGCCATATAAATTTACCTTCGGAGGTATTTTCCGTCGCATTTTCCGTTCTCTGTTAAAATACTTCCCAGGTATTTAAATTTCTGTACCTATTTGAGTTTACTATCCCCTAAGTTGTAATTGTTCTTCACAAAATCCAACGAAGAATCTGCAATGTAATTGATCCCGATCTGGCAACTCGACTCTAGCCACTTTCTCACCGGCGAAATGTGGCTTTCCTCTGTCTCTTCTACAAATATTTTCACGACTTCTGCTCTGACGAGCTTAGCTCGCTGGTGCCCCAATGCATGAATTTGCTCGAGCTACTAAACTAGCATGTAGGTCCCGTTCCCTGACAAACCTTGTATCATGCTCTTCTTCCTTTACACTCCACTCTCATGCAGCCCTCTTCACACCTGTATCCTCATCCTGTTCTAACTCATTCTCTGACTCCCCGGTAACTTGTTCATCTTTCTCATCTCACCTCGTCTGTAACCCACTACGCACCAGTGGCAGTTCTGCCTTGCTTCGGGTGAAATGATTAAATAAAAATAGAGACATTATAACAACTTAGAAGTTAATATGAGTATAATAATATATTTTAGCGTATCGTCAGGTTAGAAAGCCGCCTTTTCCCAAAGCCGTTTATTTTTCTCTTAGAAAATTTGGTAATCAAATGGTACTTTACCAGCTGAATGCTTTTTTCTTTATGATGCAAAAGCGGAGAGGTCAATGGTATGCAGATATAGTTTTGCGGATTTGTTCCTTTATGTTCAAATCTGGTCGCGGCATACACGGTGAAACTCTTTGTAACTCCAGGTCGAATATCATTGTCAGACGAAGATTCAGAAGATAGTGATTGTAGGCTATCTGTTATATCACTATTCGGGTATTCTGCTTCCGGGTAGGTCGGCATTGTTGATCTCTGCCAAAAGAAAAGGTAAAATTTTACTATGACTTTAAAAGATATAGCGCATTATAAGCTCTACCTGACTGATGTAAAAAATAAACAATACAGAACTAAAAGTACTTGAACATTCTTTTCCATAATTAATTTCTAAAAGGATTTCTGATGAAGCCTAAATAAAATCAAAACATCTTATCATTTAAAAATTTGATGTTGATTCCTTTACACGAAAAGATGTGATCATTCCTGAAACTTTAAATTAGAAAATTGGTGCATCAAATAATCGAATGTTACTTTATCGCTTATGCGATAAAATAATTGGATAGAAAATGAATTGAGAAGCTACAAAAAATAGAAAGGGGCATAAGATAAGGATGTAAATTCTCCTGACATTTATTCAACCTTTATAGCGCGGGTGCTGATGATCCTACCAGGATTTACTATCGGCGAATGTAATCTAAATACAAGATACGTATATGGCCTTATCTGGATGGCTGACACGGAAAGAAAACGACAACAGCTTCTACATAAGGTAGTAAAACAAAGCGATAAAAAAAGACTAACCTTCAGTTGCAATAAAACAGAAAGTCTCGTTATCAGCAAGAAAAAAACCAAGATGCGAGTTACAAATTGGAGATGTCGATATCAAGCAAGTGCAAAAGTTTAAATATCTGAGAAGTGTGCTAAAAGAGAAAAAGATTTAACAAAGTAGAAAAACTAAAAGTCATAATTTTTGATAGCCAAGATCGTCTATGTACTTCAAGGGTGTGGCACATTTCGTCGATACTTATAGAACCAAGCTGTGAGTGCTACAGCAACTATGCTGAGCAGGTCAGATATAGTTTATGGGATAAAGTGTATAATCTGGTGTAATCTGTAGTTGAACAAAGCCACTACTCCCGAACACTCTACCACGCTGACCTGTGACTTCGTGCTTGCACAAACATCGACGTCTTCCAAACAGTTTCGACAGCCTAATTTTTTTACTTGGGTTTGGTTACCTGCGTTATGGTTTCCAGACTTTTCCCAACGGCGCTGCACGTAGTGATCGTCTCTCTAAACGAATTGAACTCCTTGACAAATAGCTTCTGGGAAGAAGGCTAATGTTTAACCACACGACCATACCAACATAGTGTGACAATAAAAAGATTTAGGCTATTGAGACGCCCAATAACTGTGACTATCGAGTTATTATCAATTATGACAGACGTCATGTAAGTTGGCATTCATTTAGATTAGTAGCAAAAAGAGAAGCCCAAAACACCAACTACAGGTAGGGAATACTAAAATCAAGCAGGTGTAGAAATTTGCATATCCGTAAAGTGTTCTGACAGAGGAGAGAAGGTGCGTCTGAGATCCGAAGGCAAATTGGCATGGCCAGTAACGCATTTCAAACGCTAAACAGAATATTGAGAGCCAAGAAGATTTTGTTGAAAGCAAAGAAAAAAGTACTGGACTGTTGTGATATCTGTCCTTCTATATGACAGCAAATGCTGGACAGTCTCCTTAAAGATGAGGAAGAGACTCGAAGCAACAGAACTCTAGTTCTAAAGAAGGATGGAGCAAACATGAGAGAAGATGGAAACGAAAAGGAAACTTATCTTAACATCAGGAAAAGACAACTGACGTTTAATACTCAAAGGACGGATAGAGGGAAATAGAGACAGAGGAAAGCAACGCGAGACATACTTGATGGACTTGAGTAATTGGATGACGAGGCAGGGTTTGGGATAGGTCAGTCAGTTAAGTGCCATACGTGAAACACGCTTGGGCGATCATGTCTCGAAAGAGACATGATTGACTGAGCAGAAGATTGCCATTACTTTGAGCAGTAGGTTCTGAGCAGTAGGTTGCCATTGCTTTCTGCAGTAGACTGGTTGCCAGCCAAGGCTATAGAACCCAATCTGTTCTGTTATTTAACCCATAACTAGAAGGAACAGACGGATTAATACCTTTCCCAAAGGTATTTGCGCGTAAGTGAATGCAATGAATTCAACTGGAATTCGAACTCGGCTCTCCGATTTCTTGTTCCGAGCCGATATCCAATGGACCACCACGCACATGGGATAGGTACCAAGAGAAAAATTGTTAAGAGCGATAAAGGATAGGGGTAAATGGCAATTCATGATCACCTACATCCTGAAAGGACACGGTATATAAAAGAAGCTCATTGTTCTTGTTAATAGCAAACAATACCAAAGAAAACATTGGAACAAAAGATTATTCAAGTGTTCGATCAAGCGGATAAATAATACACTATAAGCGAATATCGTAGTTAGTGCGACACATTTTGCGACAGCATTGTATCTCAATTGCGACGCTTTATAGTCAATGGAAGTCCATGGACTATAGTCAATGGAGTCCATGTTTAACAATTTAGTGTATTGAATGTTAAGCGTCTTTCTACACATCCATCAGTATCGAGCTGCGTACACAGCTATGAATCCCACTCAACCCCATTGTGCTTGAAGTCTGTTGACTCTAAAAGAAGGTCCATCCGACCTTTGGCAGGTTTTGTTTTAAATCCTGCTGGTTTTCTAACAACACTTCTCACCAGATAAACCGATAACCTGATCATGCTGACATCAGTACTAGATTACATGTTACCAGTAGCACTCGCAGAATGATCCGAGATAAATATATAAGAAAATATTTCAAAATATAATAGGTGATGAAGTGTATCAAAAAGAGGACATATTGCTAGATGTCCGTTGACTCTAAAAGAAGGTTCATCCACCCTTTGGCAGGTTTTGTTTTAAATCCTGCTGGTTTTTTGAACAACACTTTTCATCAGAAAGCTGATGACGTGATCATGCGGACATCAGTACTGGATTATATGGTACCAGTAGCAAACACAGAGTGGTCCAACATGAATATATAAGAAAGGACTTAAAAAATACAATAGCTGATGAAGTGTGTCAAAAAGAGGACATTTTCCCATAAAAGAAATAGAAATATCAGGTTGAACAAGCTTTTTAATAAAAATCAGGTGATGATAAATTCTTTTATTATAAACCACCAAAACATATCAGACCAGTTTAAGTGAGATTTGAAATATTTCCCGAATTTTACATGTTTACATGACATAATATGTGTGTGCGTGTGTGTTTTAAACGTACAATAATTGGTGTAATGACTCGAAAAAAGAAATCGACGAGTCGAGTTCTAATTCCGACGAATCCATTGCATTCGGTTTCGCACAAAAGTATGAATTCGTCTCTTCTCCCTGCCAACTCATGGTTAAATAACAAGGCTGACTGGACTCTCTTGCCTCGAGTCTAGGAGAAGAAATAGCTGAATTCAAAGCCAACTTAGAAAGGGACAGGCTCCGTCAGATTAAACTGACTAGACACACAACTGCTACTATGGCTGCAGTATATGCGGTCCGATTACGGACTCGTGACGTAGCGAAACAACTATTGTCTGAAGCAAACGACAATTTGATTCATCTTTACTAGAACGTGACCGAGAGTAAATGATGGCGGTTTATCTTGAATTAAACCTATTAATATAACTGGTTGAAATAGTGAAGTGTTTTTACTGAAATCGTTATATTTCCTAATACTTTGCTTAGCGTCTTTTTTTTTTTTTTTGTTATTCCAATGCACCTTCAAATTTTGATGTCATATTTTCTTTCAGCATTTCAAATACTTCCTTGATATATTGTTGATTTTGAAATCTCCAATACTAACTGGTTAATATGATTGAATACAGTTGCCATATCTGGTCGGGTGCTTCTGCTACTCATCTCGGGGTTATTGAAAAACCAAAGGAGGATCTGAAAAGTAATCTATTCTGATTTAGCAGCTCGACTTCAGTCACTTTCTCACCGACGAGATGTGCCTTTCCCCAGTCTTTTCTACAAACATTTTCATGGCTTCTGCTCTGACGAGCTTTTTTCCCTGGTGCCCCGACCGCATGAATTTACTCGTGCTACAAGATTGGCATCTAGGTCCCACCTTTTTACCGTCAAAATAGTCAAATGTAACCTCACTTCTACTCTAACATTTTCTTTTCTCGCACTTCCTGTCTGTGGAACTCTCTTCTGTATATTTTCTTCTGTGATATCTAAATGCAACGTCAATCGCCATTTTCTATCTCCTTGATTCCCATCTTTATCTTATACTTGTTTTTTTTTTTCACTGCAACCGCCTGCGCAGCAATGGCGGTCATGCCTTGCTTGGGGCGAAACAATTATAGAAAAATAAAATAAATAAGAAAACGAATGGCTAAAATTATTTTTAAAACCGCAATGATTGTTTAATTATTAAATCTCAGCGTTTAATTGTTCAGTGCTAAATGGTTAACGATCTGGACATTATCAGATTCAAAAGCAACGGCCAAAAGCCGTCAACAGGAATTTTCTATTGTAATATACATTTCAAAATTATGAACATACCAGCGGTTCTATTCCCATTGACGTTGGATTGATGGAAGTTCGCTTAAACATGACGAGACCTTCTTCGGCATCAGCTCTTCTTCCATTAGAAGACGACTTTAAATTCTTCTGGGAGCGATGTCCAAAAAACGACGGCATGTGGCTGGCCACATCGAATGGATCCGGTTTGTCACCCGTCTTTTCCCGCTTCGATTTACTAGAATTTATCTGGAAAAAAAAGAAAAAAATGTATAGTAATAACTCTTCATAATGTTAACATTTAATACTTTTGTTCTAACATTATATATATATATATATATATGAAATAAAACAAAATATATATATATATATATATGAAATAAAACAAAATTTCGATGTTTAAATCCGTTGAATAGCCCTTTCTACAAGGATTTCCTCGCTTCTTCAGCAACAACGAAACGACAAATTTTATTTAATCAAATTCAAATGACAATATTTTTTTTGGACTTCTACCTGTATAAAATCTTTTGTCATTTGAATTTGATTAAATAAAATTTTTCATTTCGCTGTTACTGAAGAAGCGAGGAAGTCCTCGTAGAAATGCCTATTCAACAGATTTAAACATCGAAATTTTGTTTTATTTTATATTTGGCTCTGTAACTAGAATATAGTATTTGCATCGAGTCCTCCACCTTGATCAACTTTATTAATGAAATTAATATTAATTAGGATAGGGTTTTTGGGATTTACCTACCTGATTTTCCTTTTGGATTAGAAATATAATTCCGCATTTAACCCTCTAGTATCTACTTGGGTTTAAGTGTGTGATTTCTTTTTCATTTTGTTCATCTAAGAAAGTTCTAACGTGTTCTTATTAAAATGTGTTGGTCGTAAAAAGGATCTTTTAAAGAATGAATATTTGTATATTTAAAGTAATATCTCTCCTTCTCTTTCTTTCTCTCTGTGTGTGTGTGTGTGTGTGTGTGTGTGTGTGTGTGTGTGTGTGCAGATAGATAGATAGATAGATAGATAGATAGATAGATAGATAGATAGATCCGTTGTGTTCGTGCCGTAACTAGTTGTGTTTGTATTTTTACAACGTTAAAACATGATTTAATGCCAAAGAAATTGCTTTATGTCGTTTATTTGTTCTTTATTTCTCAAGATAAAAAAATTATTCTTTGATAAATAAATCCAATAAATATCGCCATAAATCTTTTTAAAGACAACTTTGTACATATTGAGTACATCTAGGTAATAAAACTTCTAGTTTTATTATAACTGGCAACCAAGTTTTGTCATATCTTTTTTTAATAATTCTTTTATTGTAGAAGGATTAATTTTCTTATCGTGTTATCAAATGTATAAAAGAAGTGTCTCCAGTTACTGCTTGCTCTTGTTAAGTTTCCTACCTTCTGAGGCTTTTCAGTCATTTTCAACGAAGTGGAGATTCGAACCATGATCTCTTGGTAAGATGGCTAACGTTCTAATCACGTGACCAGTAACTAATGCCGAAACATGCTGACATCGAATATAAAAATTCACCACTAATATTTTTCGTGGCGGCGGCGTAGTGGATATAGGAGTTGGCTTTATTCACAAGGATAGAATTAACCCGTGGTGTATTTTTATGCCCTTCTCAACACTCCCCGGGAGGATAGTGTTAAGAAGTCACGTTAAAAACTTTAATGATCGTGAGTTCGATCCCATGTTCATCCGGAACAAGCCATAACTAGCATCAGTCAGTTAAATAAACAGATTATTTACTCGAATATAGATATCTACTAAAAATAACATTTGAAGTGATAAAAATTTGTCGGATTAATAAAAAAAGAAAATTCAATACTTTATATATTCTAAACACTTATAGGTCAGATTTAAATTAGACCAGTAAACAGTTGTATTAGAAAGTGCTCAATACATGTCTGAAAGAAAATGAAGCTTTAACATGTAGAGATTTTAGATATTTAAGTTGGGAAGATCAGCTGATTACACTACCATAGTTTTGATCTTTTTGGTTTCATCATGTGATTTGCATTGCTGATCTTCCCAACTTATATATATGAGGATGCACATTGGTGAATTTCAATCTTTTTGGTTTCATCATGTGATTTGCATTGCTGATCTTCCCAACTTATATATATGAGGATGCACATTGGTGAATTTCAATCTTTTTGGTTTCATCATGTGATTTGCATTGCTGATCTTCCCAACTTATATATATGAGGATGCACATTGGTGAATTTCAATCTTTTTGGTTTCATCATGTGATTTGCATTGCTGATCTTCCCAACTTATATATATGAGGATGCACATTGGTGAATTTCAATCTTTTTGGTTTCATCATGTGATTTGCATTGCTGATCTTCCCAACTTATATATATGAGGATGCACATTGGTGAATTTCAATCTTTTTGGTTTCATCATGTGATTTGCATTGCTGATCTTCCCAACTTATATATATGAGGATGAACATTGGTATAATTGATAACTGTTTAGAATGAGAAATCTGAGAGCAGAGTTCGAGCTTGAGTTACAGTTCCTGAGAAAGAGCATATAATCTAGTGTGAACCAAACCAATGCACTTAATCACAATGACCTGTGACATCATGCTAGCACATCTCCACCCACATCTATTGAACAGGTGAAGAGGCTCATCCCTTGTTTCCTGTTTAGGATGCGGTTTCCAGTTTTTTCTCTTTTCCAATCTTTTCACTCTTTTCCTTTTTTATTATTTTTTTTTCAATTGGAGTAGATAGACTAAACTATCGCCCGGTCCACACTCCACCCACATCTATTGAACAGGTGAAGAGGCTCATCCCTTGTTTCCTGTTTAGGATGTGGTTTCCGGCTTTCTCTTTTCCATTCTTTTTACCCTTACGTAGCCCCCTGCGCATCAGTGGCGTTACCGCCTTGCTTGGGGTGATATGATTAAAAAAAAAAAAAAAAAAATACACTCTTGAGCGATCATGTCTCGAAAGTGGTATGACTAGACAGAAGATTTTCCCGCAGTAGGTTGCCATTAATTTTTACAATAGACCGGTTGAAAATCAAGGTTTTAGAACCCAATCGGTCCTGCTATTTAACCCAAAGCTGAAAGAAGAAGCAAGAGATTAATATCTTTCCCAAAGGTAAAATGAATGCAACGAATTCGACTGGAATTCGAACTCTGCTCTCCGATTTCTCATTCCGAGCCGATATCTATGGCACCAAATCGGACATCAACAATTGGCATCACAAGGACAAAATATCACAATAATAAATTCATGTTCCACACCATCTAATCAATGGACATCTGATGATGACGAGCAATTACTTGGTCGAAACGTTGTGTACGTAATAACATCTATATCACCTAAGATGAGAACAATATTTCTAAATATTAATAAGTATAAACTAAGGAAGATTTAAACCAATTTTCTTCTTTTGGTGGGACGATTGGATCGTGTAACTGTTCGCTTTTTACAAACGCTACTTCATCAATACTTTTATTCAATTATTAATATCTTATTATTCAATTTTAATGTCATTTTTTATTCAGTCTTTTTAATGAAATCGTGAAATGAAAGTTATTTTGAACAGCTACTCTTCTAGATCTTTTTGCATTAATGTAGGCGTCCCCAAAGTATCTATACTTGAACTTACATCAATGACCTTCCTGGTGGCATCATTTCTTAATTTAGTATCTGCGCTGTTCTTGGCTCAATAGTAAGACTGAGCGGTTCCATAAGGTCAAATTATCAGCTGATCTAAAAAAATTACCTATATTTTGTTGTTAAAAGATAACTAACTAATTGCATTAAGGACTTTAATTGTTCAAGCGTATTGCAAATTTCAATTCCACGATATTTTTGTAAATAATACATTCGATTTTCGCACATGGCTTGCGCATATATATATATTAATAAAAAAGACATATTATCCTACGTCTATGGTACGACTCGAAGATTCATGTGTGATACAATCACCGGGCGCCTATTTCAAACTGACAGTTTAATAGATTTGAATTTAAGTTCACTCGCTGTTCATGGGAATTAAATCTTATAAAATAAATGTTACTGCTTTTTTAATAACAAGATTAAAATTTAAATATTCCACGGTTACATGTAGATAAAAATTTTGAAATTAAATTTGAATTTAAAATTAATAAATTATAAATAACAAAATGCAGGGAGAAGAAAACAAAGGAGCTTTAAGTCTTAAACATTTCCACATTCACTAAGAATGCCTTAGGGTATGGAAGAACACAGCCGAGGCAATTAAGTCAGTCAGTTAAAGTGCCATACGTGATACACGCTTGGGCGATCATGTCTCGAAAGAGACACGACTGACTGGGCAGATTATCCCGCAGTAGGTTGCCATTGCTTTCTGCGGTAGACTGGTTGCCGACCAAGGCTATAGAACCCAATCTGTCCTGCTATTTAACCCATAACTGGAAGGAAGAGACGGGTTATTACCGTTCCCAAGGGTATTTGCGCGTAAGTGAATATAATGGATTCAACTGGAATTCGAACTCGGCTCCCCGGTTTCTCGTTACAAACCGATATCCACTGTACCACAACGCACATTAAGTGTTTCCCAAAAATAAAAAATAAAATGGATCGCACTTTCATCCATTTTGATGTATATGACTTCTATCCATCGATATCTGAAAAACTTTTAACCGCAGCCTTAAATTTGGTTAAAAATTACTGCCGCATCAGCGACCAAGATATCAACATCGTCAAACAAGTTCAAGACTCTATTTTATTTTACGTTGAATGCCTGTGGTCTAGATAAAAAAAAACCTAATTTCTGAATTTCCATAGGTGCGTATGATTCTGCAGAGGCCTTCAATATGGTAGGGCGCTTTATATATATATATATATATATATATATAGTAGCAGCCATAATATAAGGAACGGAAACAACAAAGACATAAATATGTGTATTGCTTAAAAAGTAATGCATGATTAGTAATGAAATTTTTAGAAGGATATACTTCATGACTTCCAATAGAGCTTTACGCAAGGAATAAGGATGATATACCCTAGTGATTGTAATAAAGGGCTCGGTTGGAAATTTTTGTCACGTGAAGAAGGAAGGAGCGTACAACGGCCGAAACGTCGCATAAATGTCAATTAAGATGAGGACAATAGTCTGAATAATGTAAATAATATAAACATATGTATATAATGTATTGACATGTGCAATATTTCGCGAAAATATTCGCTGATAATATCTGTTCTTATTTAGAGAAAAATTGACAATAATTTGTTTTGGGTG
The DNA here is from genome assembly GCA_037127315.1 of Ascarosepion bandense. NCBI lineage: Eukaryota > Metazoa > Mollusca > Cephalopoda > Sepiida > Sepiidae > Ascarosepion > Ascarosepion bandense. The sequence continues at coordinate 309,227 of JBBBDQ010000385.1, forward strand.
TATCATAATTTTGCAAGCAAACAATCTACGTGCAAAATACTTTATTTATAAAAAAAACTCCGAAAGATATAGACTCCAGACATATATTTATTTGATCATTGCAATATCTTTTATCAATAAACTATTACTTTATTATTTTACTTGATATTCTTTAACTTTCACCCTTCTTCCATTCAATAATTTTGTCAACATTTTTACTGCTTTAACTAATATTACTTTCAGCAGTACTTTGCATAGATTTTTGCTCGAATATTATTTTTCATTCTCATACACACGCACGCGCACACGCACGCATACATAGATATAATAATGGGCAGCAATCTTCTTAAAAACAACCGACAAAGAAGATTTTATTTATTTTTTTATTTAATTTTTCCAGTATGTATTCTTACATGTTTCCTTTTTTTACTGGAGATAAGGAATGTAAAGTTGTTCCATAGTTTTTTATTTTAAAGCGCTTTCAACGTCTTCACAGGCCATTTTCAAGGAAGTTATTTTTCTTGTGTTAAATCTTTATATATATATATATATATATATATATATGTGTGTGTGTGTGTGTGTGTGTGTGTGTGTGTGTGTGTGTGTGTGCATGCATATATGTAAATGATTTTTACTTAGTGTGTAGGTGTATGTGAACAAAACGAACAATAACAGACAAGAGAAATAAAATAAAACCAAGGACAATCTTTTATTTAAACACGTGCAACAAAATAAGTCCTACATTTGCTTTGATAAAGTCTCTAGGAGAATGAAACGAGTCGGCTAAGAATACTTTTTCTTCTTGTCATTTTTTATTCATATATAAATATAAAAGTTGACAGTGAAGGCAACACCCAGAGGTGACTGTCTGTTTCATGCGAAATGCAATTGTTAGACCATGACTGAAATGTCCACGTTTATATTTAAATACGCTCTATATCTGAAACTCAAAACTTTAGCCAATAAATGTAGCACACCTTAAAAGTATATTTTATCATATATATATATATATATATAGTTGAATGGTATAGACATATGTCTATTTTTAACTGAATTCTCTCAAATTCACTGATTAATTTCCGAGTGTTACAACTAAACTGATTGAGAATGTCACTGTAGTTTTTCTCATTTCTTTTTAATTTCCCAAGTACTTTCAATCTTACCCAATATCATCTTCAGAGATGAATTGCTAAGACAAAAAACAACAAATCATAGAAACAAAATCAGAATTTCGAGATCTACTGAAAGCTTAAGTAATAAAAAGCAGGCATGATTAAAGAAAAAACTCTTCCAGATTTCTAAGAAAACATTTAAAAATCGCTTCCAAGGAACTACATAACCATTCTAATTTAATTGTAAAAAAGTAGATAAAAATACATTCGTTGTATTATATAAATCTAATAATCATTCCAAAATATATCAAATACTCGACGATCATCACAAATTTAAAAACGTCAACAAAAATTCTATTAACCAACTGAAATTTAAAATCAACAAATACATCACTGTCAACAACACAGAAGAAAATAACTTAAAACTTCCAAAAATAATTGATTACTACAAACCAAGATACATGAATGGAACTATTAGGTTGTTACAAAAAATAATAGCGTGAAACTGTTGCAATGCTCAAAGTGTTGTATTTTGAAAAGCCCTTGTCGTATAGTATTCACGGTATATCTTAGGGTGAATTTTAGTGAATTTTAGTATACATAATAATCAGTGTGTGCTTTTTAATAATTTTTTTATTTATTTTCAGACAGAATATTCTTGAAGCATAGAATCCATTAGTTATAAATATAAAAAACATGATCTTCGTTTACTTTTCTTGCATGAATTTATAGCCTCCCAAACCTTGCCAACATCAACAGAGCATGGGAAGATGGATTCAAAACTGATCGAATAGTACGAAGGTGGCCCCAGAAATTCCGTACTGGTGATGAGAGCCTTGAAGATGAAGAAGGTAGATGACGGTCATGCAATCTTGACAACGAACGATTGTAAGCACTTATTGAGCATACTTCATGTCAAAGTGTCATGTCAGACACGCGTGGTGTCGGCATTGCAACAGTTTCATGCTATTTGCAGAGTATTGGCAAGGTAAAAAAGATCTATAAATGGGTTCCTCGTGGTCCCAATGAAAATCAAAAACTGTGGCGTTTTATGTGTGTTCGATGTTTTTTCTACGTAACGCCAATGATCACTTTCTTGACCGAATAGTCATTTATGATAAAAAATGGAGCCTTTATGATAACCGTATACGATTAAGTTAATGATTTATCGTAATGAGTCTCCAAACATTTCCTAAAGCCAAAGTTGCATCAGCAAAAGATTATTGTGACCGTCTAGTGGTCTGCAATTGGTGTTATTCGCTACAGCTTCCTGGAAATCAATCAAAGACTAAATGCAGAGCTTTATTGCAATCAGCTTGCTGAAATGCATGAACGCCTGCAAAAAATGAGACCCGCGTTTGTGAATTGATGTGGTTCAATTCTTCTCGACTATAATGCGTGGGCACATGTTACACGAATGACGTTGCAAAAACTCACAGACATGAGATACGAAAATTTACCACATCCTCTATTTTCCTGATCTTTCACCGACTGATTAAAACTTTTAAGCATTTAAGCACATTTTAAATGGTAAATCTTTTAAGTTCAAACCAAACGTAGAATAAGCTTTTAAAGACTTCGTTGCATCACAGCCAACAATATTTTATCAACGTGGAATAAATAATCTCGTCGATCGATGGCAGAGGTGCATTGACGCTCGAGGCTCGTATTTTAACTAATTTTAACATAAATTTAATTTTTTACAGCTAATCTTTCAAGAATAAAATTATATTTCTAAAACTCTCCACTCCAATTTATCAACCAAAATCCTAAACCAAATCAAAATCCTAAACCAACACATTATACCATACATATCTAGCAAATAGAGCATCAAATCAACACAAGAACTAATCCAAATCTTAAAAGCACAAACCTAATGAAGAAACCATAGCCTCACCTGAAGTAGAAAACTTATTTAATGTCTCTGTTAGAGAAATGATTAATATAATTATAAAGAACAGTTGCAACCTATCTCTGCCACCACTAAAATTAGACCTAAGATATTGCGAAACTATTTTTGACTTGTAACACTGAAATTCCCTTCTATGACCACCAAAATAATATATATGTACAACGTGATGGTATTTCCATGTGTTCAGTTCTTGGACCAAAATTTAGTAACTTCTACATGGCTGACCTTGAAAATAAGTTATTTAACACCTCTAAAAGCTCCCCATCTACCT